>JACEIK010004272.1:0-30037 GCA_018107945.1 Datura stramonium
CCGCTCAGGACGAGCTACGCAACGAGTCGTGAGTTCATACCATGACTCATTATATGGCTCATGCTCAAGAGTTTACTTGCTGGGCTTAATAAAACCCAACTTATGTTCATCATCAACTAATATTAAATCCCACAAGCACAAATCTAATTTCTTATAACATTGCATTCACTTTTGATTACGATTTTAAGTTAAAAGCATCTTAGGGTTTTCGTCTGATATCAAACAGAAATTATCAAGGCATTACAATGCTACAGGGATGATTCAGTTAAAACACTTGAAAAAGGAGGAAAATATTACTCACAGTGATCAAAATTAGAGGAAGAGTTTTTAGCAATAGGTGATTTCAACGCACAGTATGCGCTTTGCGAGTGAGAAGTGATATTGGGAGGATGAAAAAGTGGGAAATTTTGAGTTGGAATTTCAGTTTAAGTTCAGGTAAGAAAATTAGAGGGCACAATCGGGTGTTTTGTATGTTTAAAACTCAAATTACCCTAATTGGTACATGGGTCGGGTCAGGTGGAAATTAAAATTAAAATAAACCACGACTCCTGTGAAGATTCGTTAAGTGAAGCAATGGCTCTTTTTGTTTATTCTTAATTTGAATGAGTTTAGGATCTTACCTGCGACCTAACGACTCATGCAACAACTCGTGGTGATACCAAACAAGTCATGCAATGAGTCATAGGCCCTGAACTCTGTTGGCACTGCAATAGCTTCATAACGGGTCACTTGACAAATCGTTGGGTCTCCCAATGATTTGTTAAGTCATTCGTTGTCACCTTTTACAGCTTAATTCCCTCTTTAATCTAATAGACTTAACAGAAGACCGCACGATTCATTGTCACTGGCAATGACTCGTTTGGTCAACCATTGTCTACACTATTTTCTGTGGCAGTGACCACGATCCACTTACGAGTCATTAGGTTTGATGACAACTCATTCTATGCTTTTTGAACCAGCAACTCAAGTTAAGATTTTTTGGTTTCATCTTTAGATTTCCTATCTTAATCACCTGCACACATCAACACACGTAAACACTATATTTATCTTACAATTACAACTTGGGTTGCCTCCTAAGAAGTGTCTGATTTAACGTCGCGGCACGATGCAGGTATTTTGACTATGTAGACTTCAAAAAAACACCTCCATGGGTTGCCTCCCATGAAGCGCCTGATTTAACGTCGCGGCACGATGCAAGTCCCCGGGTTACTCAGACTTCACCCAGAGCCCAAAGATCCACTAGCTTTATTTCTTCGCTCTTCCCCAGATATGCTTTCACCCTTTGACCATTGACTTTAAATAACTTTCCTTCATGGTTTTCCAGTTCAATTTCCCTATGGGAGAATACTTGAACCACTCAAAAAGTCCCCAACCATTTGGACTTCAACTTGCCAGGAAATAAGCGAAGCCTAGAATTGAATAGTAACACCATATCACCCGGGTTGAACTCTCTCTTCTCAATCTTCCAGTCATGCTGAATTTTCATCCTTAGTTTGTAAATTTCAGAACTCTCATAGGCTTTCAAATGAAATTCATCTAGCTCATTCAACTGATCAAGCCTCAAGTTTGCAGCTTCTCTCCAGTTCAAATTCAGCTTCTTGAGCGCCCACATAGCTTTGTGCTCATGTTCAACTAGAAGATGACATTCTTTCACATATACAAGATGATAAGGAGACATACCCATAGGAGTCTTGAATTCAGTCCGATAAACCCATAAAGCATCATCTAGCTTCCTAGACCAATCTGTCCGGTTAGCATTTACAGTTTTATCTAAGATGGTCTTTATCTCCCGATTGGAGACTTCAACTTGCTCACTAGATTGTGGATTATAGGGTGTTTCAACCCTGTGTTTCACCCCATATTTTTCCAGTAAAGTCCAAAACAACCAGTTGCAGAAGTGAGAACCCCCATCACTAATGATGGCTCTGGGAGTCCCAAATCTAGCAAAAATATTTTGCTTCAAGAATGTTGTGACACTCTTCCCTCCATTGTTTGGAAACGAAATTGCCTCCACCCACTTTGAAACATACTCCACAGCAACCAGTATGTACTTCATCCCATTTGAGCTCAGAAATGGGCCCATGAAATTAATTCCCCACACATCAAACAGCTCAATGACAAGGATGGGAGTAAGAGGGAGCTTATGCCTTCTTGATATGCATCCTTTCCTTTGGCATGCATCACATGCCTTTGCAAAATCATGTGCATCCTGGTGAATGGTTGGCTAATACGTAGAATTTTATGGGTTGTGCAAATCCCGCTGCGGTGACCCCCAACGGGGGATGAGTGGCAGGCCTCTAATATGCTCAACATCTCCACCTCGGGCACACATCTTCGAATCACCCCATCAGCAAAAATGTGGAATAAGTAAGGCTCATCCCATAAAAACTTCCACACATCAGACATAAACTTCTTCCGCTGGTGAAAAGATAAGTTTTCTGGTACAACATCACTCACCAAATAATTAGCGAAGTCTACAAACCATGGGACGAAATCCTGTGAGGCATCTAAAACTTGATCATTGGGGAATGCATCATCTATCTCAAGCTCATCAAGAAGTGCTGCATCAGCTTCCAATCTTGATAAATAATCCACCACCTGGTTTTCGGTCCCTTTCTGGTCCTTTACCTCGAACTCAAACTCTTGCAGCAGCAGAACCCATCAAATCAACCGTGGATTGGCATCTTTCTTTTCCATCAGATATCTCAAAGTTGCATGGTCTGTATGGACTATCACCTTAGTTCCAAGCAAATAAGCCCGAAACTTCTCGAATGCAAATACTACAGCCAACAACTCATGTTCTGTCATGGTGTAATTTTTCTAAGCTGCATTAAGGGTTGTGCTAGCATAATAAATAGGGTGGAAAATCTTTTCACGCCTCTGACCCAACACAGCTCCCAAGGCCACTCCGCTAGAATCACACATAACCTCGAATGGTAAGGACCAGTTACGTGCCACTATTATCGGCGCAGTGGTCAATCTCTCCTTTAGGCATTCAAAAGCCTTCAGACATGCCTCATCAAAAACAAACTTCACCTCTTTCTCAAGCAGCTTACACAAAGGATGTGCAATTTTGGAGAAGTCCTTGATGAATTTTCTATAAAACCCTGCATGACCCAAAAAGCATCGAACACCTTTCACAGAAATTGGAGGTGGTAGACTAGAAATTACTTCGATCTTGGCCCTGTCCACCTCAATACCCTTACCAGAAATCTTATGGCCTAGAATTATACCTTTTTTGACCATGAAATGGCACTTTTCCCAGTTAAGCACCAACTTGGTCTCTTCATATCGCTGCAGCACCTTTATCAAATGAGCCAAACAATCTTCGAATGAATCACCCACCACTGAAAAGTCATCCACAAAGACATCAATGATGTCCTCCACCATGTCAGAAAATATGGACATCATGCAACACTGAAAAGTGGTGGGCGCATTACATAACCCGAACGGCGTCCTCTTGAAAGCAAATGTACCATATGGACAGGTGAAAGTGGTTTTCTCTTGGCCTTCGAGGGCTATAGATATCTAATTGTACCCTGAATAACCATCAAGAAAACAATACCATCCTCTCCTGCAAGTCGGTCTAGCATCTGATCCATGAATGGAATAGGAAAGTGATCTTTCTGAGTCGAACGGTTCAACTTCCTATAGTCCATGCATACTCTCCAACTGGTGACTGGTCTTGGTGGAATGAGCTCATTGTTAGCATTTGGGACCATCGTGATTCCTCCCTTCTTTGGTACACACTAAACTGGGCTACCCATTTGCTACCAGCAATAGGGCAAACCACACCCGCATCCAACGACTTGATGATTTTCTTCTTGACCACCTCTTGCATAGGTGGATTCAACCTAAGTCGATGCTCAATGCTCAGAAAACAATATGGCTCTAGCTGGATCTTATGAGTGAAAATACCATCTAGGATTCCAATAATATCTGCAATGCTCCACCCAATGGCTTTTTATATCTCTTCAAAATGGACACCAAAGCCTCCACTTTCCATTTCTCCAGGTCAGCTGCAACAATGACCGGTAAAGTGTTACTGGTTCCCAAAAATACATATCGCAAGTGAGACAGAAGTGCTTTGAGCTCTAATATAGAAGGCTCCTCTATAGATGGCTTGGCCGGTGGGGTCACCCGATTCTTCAGGTCAAGATCAATCTTCTTTGGAGCATAGGTATATGACCCCATACCAGAAAGTGCATTAACTATGTCCGCACCCCCATGGATCTCCTCAACACTAGCATTCATCAAAACTGCTGCAAAATCCTTAAGAATCAATAACTCCTCAATGGGCATAATTGGAAACTCAGGTTCCACAACATCAATTACCGAGAAAACCCTCATGTAATTTGGCTGCTTCATGAATCAGCATACATTGAATGTCACCTCCTCATTATTCAATCGGAATTTCAGCTGTCCGATTTTCATATCTACAAGAGCAAGTCCGATGGTAAGGAATGGTCTCCCCAAGATAATGGGGACCTCGAAATCAACCTCACAGTCCAGAATAACAAAATCTGCCGGAAATATAAAGGACTACACCTTTACTAGAACATCATAGAGAATTTCCACCAGATTTTTCATCATACGATCTGCCATCAAAAGCCGCATTGTAGTCGGTTTGGGGTCTCCCAAGCCCAACTATATGAACACTACTAGCAGCATCAAATTAACACTAGCACCCAGATCACATAGTGCCTTAGCAAAATTAAAAGCTTCAATAGTGCACAGTATGGTGAAAGCTCCAAGGTCTTCCTTTTTTTGAACAAGAGAACGGGATGCAATTACACTACAGTGGTGCAAATTATGTGCAGGTTAGAAGCTTACGGTCCTCTTTCTAGTGATAAAGGTCCTTCATGAATTTAGCATAGCCGGGCATCTGCTCAAGTGCCTTGACTAATGGGATGTTCACAGATAATTGTTTCAACATGCAAATGAATTTGTGATACTTCCCATCTTCAACCTTTTTTTTCAACCTCTATGGAAAAGGGGGAGGAGGTCTAGGAAAAGGTGTGATCTTTTGCGGTATCTCCTTCTCTATCTCTTTATCAAATCCATGCTCCTTTGCATTACTAGGAGCGGTCTTCTCCACTGAATCATCAACCAAAGTCTGATCCTCGGAATCTTCCATCCTATCATCATCAATCGCTAAGGGCTCTACTATCTCATCATTCACAATCGTCCTCGTAGGATCAACTGTCGCCTTCCCACTCCTAGTAATGACCGCTATGCAATGAATGTCATTTTTTAGATTTTGAACTGTATTGCTGGAAAGTGTGCCCTTCTGCCTCTGCTTCATTGCAACAGACATCTGACTAAGTTGCTGCTCAATCTGCTTAATGGACACAGCATGTGATTCCACCTTTTGATTCATACCAGAAATATTAGCGTGAAGCTCCTTGAAATGGCCATCTATCGCCTCCATCTGCTTAAGTACCTTAGACAATATTTCTTCCACCCTTGAACCACTAGACTCTGGCTCACGGTTCCTTGGAGGAATATATAGACCACTTCCGTCATTCGTGTACTCCTCATGCTTTTTTTAGTCTCCATTGTATCTGTATTGGCCTCGGTTGTAATTGTTATCCCTGTAGTAGTTCTGACCTTGGTTCCCCTGACCTTGACGCCAAGAGTCTTGGTTAGACCCTTGGGTATTAGTCTGAAAACCTGCCCCTTGATCATTCAGATAATTTGCTTCCTACTCAGATTTTGATTCGCCTCCATCATTTCTCGGGGCCTTGCCCTGAGAACCTACAGCATTCACCTTTTCAGCCCCAGCTCCCATCAAATGCTTAGCAAGTAGCCTCATTGTGGTCTTTATCTCAACAATATCCTGATCTCACTCTTCATCCTTCCTTCTCTGGTCCACAGACATACCAACCGCATAAGAACCAGTCGGAGTCTTCAACTCTTTTATGTGCCATGCGCAGTTGGTTTTAGTGATTCTATCAAGTACCTCAGCAGCTTCATCATAAGTGTGACTCATGAATGTTCCGCTAGACACGGTATCAGCCATCGCCTTGGTGTTAGCATTTAGAGACCTATAGAAGATTTCCAACAATGTATCATATTAGATCCTGTGGTTGGGCACCCTTTTGAGCTTCTTGTTGAACCTCAACCATGTCTTGTTAAGTGCCTTAGACTTTAATTTCCTGGAGTTATATATCTCATCTTTCAACTGCAAAGCTCTGGAAGGTGGGAAAAACCTTTCAAGAAAAGCTCTTTTAAACTCCCTCCAAGTAGTGATAGAATCGTCGGGCAGTTCTGCCAACCATAGTGTTGCCTCACTCCCTAATTAAAAGAGAAATAAACTCAGTCGTATTGCATCCTGACTCACTCCCGGTTGTTTGTATGCTTTGCAGATACCCACGAAATTAGCCAAGTGAGTATGTGCATCATCAGTTACATGACTCGCAAATATCCCCTTCTAGTTGAGCAGTTGGATCATGGCACTGGTAATATCAAACTTTTCCCTAGAAGTCAAAGGGGGAGGACAATAGCTCCAGTGGCACCGGCTTCATCAATATCAGCATCATCATCCTCATCGAAATACCGGTGTCTCTGCTGATCTAGACCTCTATTCCTTCTAGCTCACTCGACTTTGGCAGCTAGGCGTTGCTCCTCAACAACCCTTGCTAACTCTCTATCTCTTTCCCGAGCTTGTTCCTCATCCAACATTCTGGTTGTAGCCTGGTCCACTGTCTCTTGCTCTTGTACGTTGGCCATTCACCTCAGATTTCGCAGTGTTTGTTCAAGTTCGTGATCAATTTGAACTAGGGATTTTCCTTGGCTTCTAGTACTGGGCATGCACAAACCAAAGACCTATAAAGAAAAAAAACAACAAAAGAAATATAAAAAGAAAACAATGACCAATAGTAAAGAAAACACAATTAACACAATCCTAAGCCGTATTCCCCGGCAACGGCGCCAAAATTTGATATCGCCCAAATTACACCTCGTAAATGAGATATAAAGTCGATGTCAAAAATAGAACCCAACAAGGGTTGGGGTCGAATCTCATGAGGAATATGACGATACCTTGAGTTAATGCGTTTAGCTAATACTCTTGACTTACTTATTTCCTGGGGGAAAGATTTGAAACACAAAATAATAAACAAGAGTAAAACTAGTAAATGTTTAAATTAATTTTGGTTGTATTCAATCAATAAGGTGACTAGGATTGTGTTCCCATGACTTCATAATAATCTATTTCGGTGTTTAGCATGCAATATTGGTAAGTTAAATTCACCTAAATGGTTGGTCCCCTATCTAGATGATTATTACTACGCAACTTGGTCCGTATACGGGTGTATGCTTAATTAACCCTTACCCTTAATATCGTATTAGCTATTCCCAGAAAAGGTCAAGCTATTAGATGAGTGTTGATAGCCTCATATCTTTGTTGTTAATTCCTTTTCCCATTCATCACCCCCTTGATCCGGTAAGTAAGAATAAGGCAGATTCCAACGTTTGCAACCGTTAAGAAATAATTAAACGAAGGGAAAAACAATACATGCATAAACCTCATTCAAGAACCACTAAGTGTTTTTACCTAGGTGTGTCAATTCATCATGGTTCCCACAATCCTAGTATGGGTTTTAGCTACTCATATTTGAATGATCACAATCACAAATAACGAAGAAAACATTATTGTAACTTACAAAGATTCATAGAGAAAAACCACGTGAATTGGATAAATCACCAAAATAGATAAACAAAACTTCAATGTTGTTTAATTCTCAAAATCAAGAACAAAATTACAAACTTTGTTTCTTGAACCAAGAAGGATCGTTAACAAGACCAAAATCCACGTGAAAAGTAGTAAAATAAATTATACTCGAAAAATAAACCTAAATAATGTATTTATAGTTCCAAAAAAAATATTTCTTAACTAAAAATGGACTCCAGGTCAGCAGTGGTAACAGGCCAAGTAATGACTCGTTGGGATTCCCAACGAGTCATGGCCAGTGAATTTGAGTCGTCCTCGGCAACTTGTCCAGTCTTGGTGACGGGTCACCTAACGACTTATTAGGCCTGGGACGAGTCATTAGGTCCCTCATGGCCATGGATAACCAAATCTTTCAGTGCACTTGACGAATGCTCAAAGTATCTCATGACAAGTCGTCACTTCACCTGATGAATCGTTATGTCTCTCGTTGTCTTCCCTGACCATTTTTCAGAAATCTTCGTCCCAGTCTCCACGCTTGGCATAACGACTCGTTACTAGATGTAATGATTCATGCCTACAACTCGTTAGGTGCACTGTTTCTTTTCAATAAAACACTTGCTCTTCCCCACGACTCCAGGAACGAGTCGTTCATTGAGATGAAGACTCGTGACCTGGTTAGCAGCCTGCATTTTGGTCCATTTTTGCCTTGCTTTGCCCATTTCATGCTCCGGACCTGTTTTCCTGCAACACTTAACACAAACACATCATATCTACATAAACATACAGAATGTGCATATTTTCTTGATTCTAAGTGTTGAAAGTGGTGTAAAATTACAGCACATCAGTGATATCAACAACTGCAGTTGGTGAGTCCTCATCTTTTGAGGACGATATTTATTATTCAGTTATTTCTTTCAGTTAGACTTTAGAGTTAGCTGGGGGCTTGTCCCAGCAACTCATTATTAGTAGATGGCTTTCATACATAGATTCAGACATTCAGTATTATATTCTTTTCTTCATATGTATTGACTCTTGTCAACTTAGATTTCTTAAATGATTGTATTATTTAAAGCTTCCGCATATGCTTACTCAAACTACCAGTGTTATGATGGACCATGGGTTGGCTTGGGGTTACTTGTGACTCCAAGTACCGCGTCTCGTCCAGGATATAAAATCGGGTAGTGACACACCTAGGTGGATAGAATACCTTGAACTATGTGCCTTAGGCAACATCCGCCCTTTTAAATCATTGACATCCGCAGTACATAAACGACCTTGATATCGAAGTATGCCATCTCCCCTTGGGAGAAGACCTCTACCTTCTAATTCTGAACTACCTCCTTCAACTTTACCAAAATAGGATCCTCATCTTGCCTAGCCTTGACCTTAGTTACCAAAGAAGATTCTGAACCATTCTGAACAATGACACCACCATCTGTCAAATCGACAAGGCGAACCCCTAATCGTGCAAGCCGATGCACATACTTCACCAACTTTTTCCTTCCATCTTCCACATAAGAAACACTCTCCATGCACAGTCTGTAAGGGCATCCGCCACTATATTGGCCTTGCCCGGATAATAAAGGACACTCATGTCATAGTCCTTGAGCATCTCTAACCATCTCCTTTGTTACAAATTTAAATCCTTCTGGTTGAACACATATTGTAGGCTCTTGTATTTCATAAACACATCCACATAGACCCCATACAAATAGTGCCTCCAAATCATCAATGCGAACACCACCGCTGCCAATTCTAGGTCATGCGTCAGGTATACTTCTCATGCGTCTTAAGTTGTCTAGAGGCATACACAATGACCTTACCATGATGCATCAACACACACCCAAGACCAACCCTAGAAGCATCACAATACACAAAAAATCCATCTGTACCCTCAGGTAGGGTCAATACTAGGGCTGAAGTGAGTCGAGTCTTTAACTCCTGAAAACTCTTCTCACAGGCATTTGACCATTGAAATTTGACTTTCTTCTGGGTCAACTTAGTCAACGGTGCAGCGATGGATAAGAAACCTTCAACAAACCTCCTATAATAGCCAGCTAAACCCAAGAAACTCCTGATATCCGAAGGACTAACTTGTCTAGGCCTATTCTTCACCGTTTTTATCTTTTGAGAGTCCACTTGCACACCCTAACTTGACACCACGTGGCACAAAAATGCTACTGAGTCCAACCAAAACTTGCACTTGTGAACTTAGCAAAAAGCTGGCGATCCTTGAGAGTCTATAGCACAATCTTCAAATGAGCGGCATGCTCCTCCTCACTACGAGAGTATATGAGAATGTCATCTATGAAGACAATCACGAACATGTCCAAATATGGATTGAACACCCTGTTCATCAAATCCATAAAATCTTCAGGAGCATTTGTTAGTCCAAAAGACATAACTACAAACTCATAGTGACCATAATGAGTCCTAATAGCTGTCTTCAAAATGTCACTCACCCTAACTCTAAGGTGGTGATATCTGAATCTGAGGTCTATCTTTGAGAAGCACTTAGCACCCTAAAGTTGGCCAAACAAGTCATCAATTCTGGAGAGGGGATACTTGTTCTTGATTATAACCTTGTCAACTGCCGATAGACAATGCACATTCAGAGAGACCTATCCTTTTTCTAAATGAAGAGAACTGGTGCACCCCACGGGGACTTTCTAGGTATAATGAAGCCCTTATCCAAGAGATCTTTCAACTATTCTTTCAACTTCTTTAGCTTAGCTGGATCCATTCTGTATGGAGGAATATATATAGGTTGTGTATCGGGAAGAAGGTCAATACCAAAGTCAATCTCCTGCTCGGGAGGGACCCCTGGTAGAGCATTTGGAAAAACCTCCGGATGCTCACACATAATAGGAACTTTTGGAGAGTCGGGTTTCGGACATTGCATCCTTAACCCGAACTACATGATAAACACAACCCATGAAAATCATGTTTCTAGACTTAAGGTAGGAAACAAAGCGACCTACAGGCACAGATGAACTATCCTTCCATTCTAAGACTGGCTCAACAAGAAATTGGAAATCTATTGTATGGGTTCTACAGTTCATTGAGGCATAATGTGCATGCAACCAATCCATACCAAAGATAACATCAAAATCAATCATGTCTAACTCTACTAGATCGGCTGAGATGACTTTCTGGAGGACTGTGCCAGTGCAATTTCTATATACCCGTCGAGCTATAAATAAGTCACCGACTGGAGTAGAGACTGAGAAGGGTTTTGATAGAATTTTGGGACTAACTCTTAAACTAATAGAAACATAAGGTGTCACAAAAGATAAAGTAGTCCCTGGATCTAACAATGCATACACATCAAGATGAAATACTTGCAACATACCAGTGACCATATCTGGAGAGACCTCCTGCTCCTAACATGATGAGAGGGAATAAAACCTGTTCTGATGCTGTTAACCACTTGCACTAGTGGATGCACCTTATTGAGAAAGACATGTTGCTGGAGTTGCTTCTAAACTGGTAGTCTGGGCACGATCTCTGCTATCGCCCTGCCTAGCCAAAAGACACCCCCTGCATATGTGTCCGGGTTTACCACACTTGAAACAAATATCTTATCCAACTAGGCACTTACTTATGTGGTTCTTACCACATTTTTTAGAAACTGTAAAGGTGCGCTCTACCGGCATGTCCCTTTGTCCCCTTGAACCTGATTCCCTACTCCTTCGATCACCCCGAGATCTGGATGTGACACTAGCTGATGACGGCGCCGGGGTCGATGAGCTCTAGTGGGACTGCTGACAATGTCTGCCACTAGGCCTCTGCTGGGAAAAACCAAAGTTCCCTATCCTGGCCCTCTTGGCCTCTCTCTTCTTTTCCCTCGTCTGATCCGCCTCAATCTACTGGACATATATCACTAATCGGGAGAAATTCAGATCACTGTTCAACATTGCGGTCCTACACTCCTTGACCAGCGACTTTTGACACCCTATACACAAACATGATCACACAAGCTCTTTGATCTGCAACCATCTCTGGCGCATACTTGGACAATCGAGTGAAGTCCATGGCATACTCTTGAACAGTCATATCATTTTTCCTCAAGTTGACAAATTCCGCCGCCTTTGCCTCCCTTAACTCCCTAGGGAAGAATCCATCTATGAAGCCTGTCATGAACTCCTCCCAGCTCACGGGAACTACACCTACTGCTATACCATCCATCCACTGACGATACCAAATATAAGAAACCCCATTTACTTCATAGGAGGCTAAGTCTGCGCTCTCTTCTCCCGTCACCCCCATAATATGGGTGATCTTCTGTATCTTTTACACAAACTCATGTGAGTCCTCATCCACTCTCGATCCAAGGAACTCAGGGGGATTCATTCTGAGGAAATCCCTAACGTGAGCCGCCGCTGCATTCCCATGCTGAGGGACATAGGCCACCACCTGCTGGTTGACCTGAGCGATCAAATCCTGAGCCGACAATTGAAAAGCTACTCTAAACTCGGCATGAGAGATTTGCTTAGGCAAGGGACCAACCGGTGCTGGCGAGGCCTACTAATGCTCATCCCCATTTCCATCCTCATGGCCATTTCCGTTCCCATTCCTTCTTCTATTCATATAGCATGGAGGCATGATTCTGCAAACACATATAGCACGAGTTAGAAGAATAGCGAGATACTTCATCGCATGACATAGATCATGAAGGAAGGAAAATTTCCTAAAACATCTTGTAGCCTCTTCCCCATAACTGTGGCGCGTTTCATACCCATGGAAAATACTCTAATTAACGTGTCTTTCATACACCCTAGGACACACTGAACCTTTTCTCTAATACTAAGTTTGTCATGACCCGAACATAGGTTCAAACCAAGACACGAAACCTAGAACCACGTATGGCTCCAAGTCGACCCATGGCATGAATATAGCGGCTAAAGAGCATAAATTAACGGAAACTGATAAACTAAATATGAATAAGCGAAAGTGTACACACATAATAATCATGAACCGAGTAAACACTGATAAGCTGAGTTTCTACATATTGTCTGAAAAGCCTCTAACATAACTGGAGAGCTGACAGGACAATACCCCCAACTAGCTCGACAAAAGTCTGTAACTTAAATAACAAAACAACAAACAAACTGAATGTCTTCGGAAGATGACGACTCACAAATACTGGCTAAACTGGACTGATATGGAAGCAGGACTAACGGTGCGGCTGAGTCTAATCTCTCAGATTTGTATTATGAAATAATACAACATAGAGTATGCGATCAGTACTTCAAGTGTACTGAGTATGCAAAGTAAGTAAAACGGACTAATAAAATACATAAGAGTTCATAAGAGTAGGACAGTTCAAAACATGAAATGATAATCATAACATAAACATGAGGGCTAAAGGTTTTCAAAACCATTCATAAACTGGACATAATCGTAATCATAAGAGGAACCTTGTAAATCACATCTTGAGCCAAAGTATCATAAACATGACAATGCATAAATTATGAGGGAACAATGGGAGGCCTCATCTTAACCGACACCATCATGATAGAGTTTACATGATGCCCCAACTATCTCACACAAGTAGGCAGAGTCATCCCAAGCTTGCCAAGCAAGGGACGTAAGTGGTGTGATATCACTAATAGAGACCTCGTAGGGTTAACCATAAATATATACCTAAGGTGGCACGTAGTTCTGAGACCAAGGAGTTTACATGAATGTCGGCCCTACTCGGTGCTAGACATTACTCCTAAAAATATGCACATGGGGCTCATATATTTATCATGAAATCATTCATGAAGTTCATGGCTAGTTAAATCATAACATACTTGATCATACTTGAAATACATGATTAGCCATGAAATAAAGGCCCATGAGTTGGCCAAAATCGCCATACATGAAATTTTTAAATCATGAAGAGTACTTGTAGGAAATCATATTATAAATCATAAATCATAAATTAGGGCTTAGGAGAATCAACATCATAATAGAATCATAAACTTGACTTTTCATGAAACTTGCATAATTAGGCATAATTTCCTAAAATTTAAAATTGTGAATTAATAATCAAAATAGATATAAAATCTGCCCATATATCTTAAAATATAGTTTATAACATGAAGGGAATCGACCCATAAATAAATCCTGGAGAATTTCAAAAAATCGGGATAAAATCCCACAGGATCATACATTTGAATAAACAAAAGAATTAGTGAACTTGAAGAGAAATTTGGGCATGAGAGTGAAAGAAAACTCTCATTCATAGGCCTACATACCTGGGTAAACTGATTCTTAACTTAACTTTGAAAACCCAAGAGATTTGGAGGAGAATTGGAGGATTGTAGCCTTGATCTTCAATGGAAACCTATAAACTTGCATGCATGGGACTTGAATAAATTAGACTAGGTTAATATCCCTTAATACACTTCTTTCAGAGCTTAAAATGATATAGTTTAGGACTTAGGAGCTTAGGATTTATGAAATACCCTTAATAAAAATTCTGGAAAATAGGCACTGCCAGTCGTCACGACTCTCACCACAAGTCGTACCATGAAGTGATGACTCATGGTCACCTCCCATTGTCACCACTGGTTATAAGACGGGTTCCTGAAGATCACAACGCAGAAGCCTGCTACGAGTCATTATATGTCATCATGAGTCATAACACCTTTCGTTGTCACTGAGCCTCAATTCTTACATTCTCTGGATTTTTCCATGGGTTACAAACCACGAATCGTGGTTACGTACCACGGGTCTTAACACCACTCGTGACAACCCATTCATACACAAAACCTCTAAACAACAACCCTTATCATAATTCGTTGTTTTCCACAACGAGTCTTACCACGATCCATCCTTTCCAACCCTGGCATTCCCTGTGCCTCACCACGACTCCTGAACATGATTCGTACCCATGTACCATGACTCATGGTGTGACTCAGGGTCTGGGAATCCAATTTCAGCCTTTCACTACGACTTTCCCATAGTCCATTACTTCTCACCTTGAGTCATTCTGAGGCAGACATATAGAGTTTTCTGCTGAACTCATTCCAAATTTTCTCATCTAGTCTTAGAAACTTTCGGAATATTACAATACTTTAGCCAAAATGGGTGATGGTAAAGGTTGTGCCCCAGCCACCTCTTCAGCAAGTCGCCCATCTCAATCAGGCGCATCTTCTAGTGTAGGTGCCAGACATTGCCAAAACCACTTCTATGCACTTTCATTCTGACAGGACCAGGAGAGCTTACCCGATGTGGTCACTTGTATGTTGCGAGATTTTCATCTTGATGTTTATGCATTGTAAGATCTAGAGGCCATATTATCCTTCGTCACTTCTTATGTTGCTATCAATTTTGGTGTCAGTCCCAAAATTTTCTCAGAATCTTTCTCAATCTACTTTAGCACGATAGGTATATAGAAATTTCTCGATTACAGTCCTTTAGAGAGTCACCTCAACTGATTTAGTAGAGTTAGACATGAAGGACTTTGATGGTATCTTCGGAATGGATTGGTTGTACTCTTGTTATGCTTCACTCAATTGTAAAACACGAATGGTAGAATTTTGATTCCTAGGGGAACCAGTCATAGAATGGAAGGATAGTTCTGCAGTGCTTGTAGGTTGCTTTATTTCCTATCTAAAGACTAGAAAGATGATCTCCAAGGTATGTGTATATCACTTAGTCTGGGTTAAGGATTCTAAGTCCAAAACCCTGACTCTTCAGTCGGTCACAGTAATTGTGAATATCCGAAGGTGTTCCCAGATGATCTACTAGGAGTTCCTCCCAAGTGGGATATTGACTTTGGTATAGACCTCCTCCCTGATACGCAGCTCGTACCCATCCCTCCTTACAGAATGGCTCCATCTGAGCTAAAGGAGTTGAAGGAATAGTTGAAGGATCTCTTAGATAAGGGTTTCATCAGGCCTAGTAAGTCCCCGTGGGATGGTCCAATTCTCTTTATATAGAATAAATATGGTTCCCTCATAATGTGCATTGACTATCGTCAACTGAACAAAGTCACAATCAAGCTCCCCAGGAAATCAGCTCCTCGGGATTGATTACTTGTTTGATCAGCTTCAGTGCGCTAGGTGCTTTTCAAAGATATACCTCAAATTCGGCTATCACCAACTCAAATTTAGGGAATGTGACATTCTGAAGACAACCTTATGAACTCGGTATGATCACTATCAGTTTATAGTAATGTCTTTTAGACTAATGAATGCTCCTGCAGCTTTCATGAATTTGATGAATAGGGTTTTCAAGTAGTACTTGGATATGTTCATCATTGTCTTCATAGAAAATATCATTGTTTATTCTCGAAGTGAGGAGGAGCATGCCACACATTTGAGGATTGTATTACAAAATCTTAAAGACGGTCAGTTATTCGCTAAGTTTAGCAAGTGTAAATTTTTGCTGCAGTCAATTGCATTTCTTGGCCATATAGCATCTAGTGAGGGTGTTCAGGTAGACTTTTAGAAGATAGAGGCGGTGAAGGACTGGCCTAGACCTATCACTCCTACTAACATTAGAAGCATTTTGGGTTTAGCTTGTTACTACCGAAGGTTCATAGACTGTTTATCATAAAGAGATTCATCGTTCCTGGCCCTGCTTCACCTTAATTGTTATTTGAACAAGTAAAAGTTATGTCTTGGTCCGAGTGGGGATAGCATTTCTCTTCTGCATGTCCATGGAGTTTTGAAAAATCCAAACATCTCAGAGATGGATAGAGAGGTAGGAACTTCTCGAATGAACCGCAATCCTTCGTATACGTCAGGAGTCCATTGATGAGAAGGGGCTGGGGAAAGCTTGAACCCAATTCCTATGGTAATGAATATGAGCCTATTTTGATCAAATTAATTACTCTTCTGAATGACCAAGTCATAATGAGATTAAAAACCGATGCTTCCTTGGCCATGTGGCCATCGATAGTGTTCCAAAGCGCCATAACGACGTGCGTTAGAGCGTTATGGTTGCCAATCAAGATATCTTTCTTCTCATGGAGAGTGTAGAATTGCAAATTTCCTTTGGATGACATTCTAACAATACCGTATTAACATGGACCTAAGATGAATTAGATAGGTTTTCCACTTTTCTCAAAGAAAGAGGAAAGGTTGGCAGTTCAGGATTCAGATGGAATTCAAGGAGAAATTCAATAAGACAAAGCTTCCTCTGAAATAAACCTACATGGACAATCCTTTAGTGAAGACTAACGAGAGGTTGAATTCAAATACACCTAAAATCCACAAGAATCGTACGAACATCTATGGAGGAATTTTCATCCATGGTTATACCTTTGACTAGATTGACATAAAAGAAGGTTAAATTCCAGTGCTTCGATGCTTGTGAGAGGAGCTTTCAAGAGTTAAAGACTTGACTCATTTTTGCTTAAATCTTGACCCTGCCAGAAGGCATGGATGGCTTTGTGGTATATTGTGATGCCTCCATGATTATCCTTGGATATGTGTTGATGCAGCATGGGAAGGTTAGTGTTTATGCCTCGAGACAACTTAAGACTCGTGAGAGGAATTATCTGACACATGACCTTGAGCTAGAAGTAGTAGTATTTTCCTTGAAGATTTGGAGGCACTATTTGTATGGGGTGCACGTGGATATATTCACGGATCACAAGAATCTTCAGTATATGTTTACTCAGAAGGACTTGAATTTGAGGTATAGGAGATGGCTTGAGCTTCTCAAGGACTATGATATGAGTGTTCTTTATCATCCAGGAAAGGCCAATATAGTTGCATATGCGCTTAGCAAGTTGTCCATGAGGAGTGTGTCTCATGTTGAGGATAGGAGAAAAGAGTTGGTGAAAGGTGTCCATAGGCTTGCTCGCTTGGGGGTTCTCCTTACTGATTCAGTGGATGGTGGTGTTGTTGTTTAGAATGGTGTGGAGTCTTCATTAGTGTTAGAAGTTAAGGCAAGGCAAGATGAGGATCCTATCTTAGTCAAGTTAAAGCAAACAGTCCGAAATCAAAAAGTGGAGGTTTTCTCCCAAAGGGGATATGGTGTACTTCAATATTAGGACCGTCTATGTATTCCATATGTGGATGAATTGAGAGAGAGAATGTTGAGAGAGGCCCACAGCACTCGATATTCTATCCATCCAGGTGCCACCAAGATGTACCATGATCTATAGGAAGTCTATTGGTGGAATAGCATGAACAAGGACATTGCAGATTTTATAGCTAAGTGCCCGAATTGCCAATAGGTGAAGGTTGAGCATCAGTGGCTGGGAGCTATGCTACAGAATATTAGTACTCCTACTTGGAAGTGGGAAGAGGGATACTACAGGATATTAGTACTCCTACTTAGGAGTGAGAAGAGGTATGCTACATGATATTAGCACTCCTACTTGAAAGTGTAAATAGATAAATATGGGCTTCATCACAGGTTTACCTCATACGCACTTATAACATGATTCTATATGGGTGATTGTGGACCGAATGACTAAGTCAGCATATTCTCTACTAGTTAAGATTACAAATTTAGTCGGGGATTATGCTAGACTTTATATATGGGAGTTAGTCAGGCTGCATAGGGTCCCGTTGTTCATCATTTTAGATAAGGGTACTCAATTCACTTTACAATTTACGAAATCATTTCAAAAATTCCTTGGTACTCAGGTCAAGCTTAGTATAGCTTTTCACCCGTAGTAGATGGTCAGACCGAGCGGACCATTCAGACCTTAGAGGACATGTTGAGAGCTTGCGTGATTGATTTCAAGGGTAATTTGGATGATCACTTGCCCCTCATTGAGTTTGTCAACAACAATAGCTACCACTCCAGCATTCAGATGGCTCCATTTGAGGCTCTTTATGGGCGTAGATTTAGGTCACCTATTGAATGGTTTGAGGTAGGTGAGGCTACGTTGATAGGGATAGATTCAATTCATGAGGCCATGAAGAAAGTTCAACTTATTAGAGAAAGGCTGAAAACAGCTCAGAGTCATCAGAAATCGTATGCAGATGTTAAGAGGAGAGAGCTTGAGTTCACAGTTGATGGTTGGATGTTTTTAAAGGTGTCACCCATGAAGGGGGTTATATGGTTTATCAAGAAAGAGAAGCTTAGTGCCCAATATGTTGGTCCTTATAGGATTCTGAGGCGCATTGACAATATGGCCTATGAGTTGAAGTTGCCTATAGAGTTAGCTTCGGTACATCCAATTTTTCATGTGTCCTTATTGGAGAAGTGCATTGGTGATCCAGCTCTAATTGTCAGTGGAGAGCATCAGAGTGAAGGATAGTCTCACTTATGACGAGGTTTCAATTAATATTTTTGATCATCAGATTTGTAAGTTGAGGAACAAAAAGATAGCTTCTGTGAAGGTTTTATAGAGAACTCAACTAGTTGAAGGAGCTACATAGGAAGCCGAAGAAGATGTGATGTCCAAATACTCACATCTTTTCCCTTCCAGTTAAGTTCTAGTGTGAGGTACTAATTTCCTCCTCCATATGTTATTCAGTTTCATGTCTCTCAGTTACTCTCATGTTTTAACATGTGTGTATGCTTCATGAGTTTCGTTCAACTATGTATCTCCGTTTTGAGTCATCACTCCATCAGTAGTCAATCTATAACATTCAATTTTGGGATGGCAGCTTTTTCCCTATCTTTTCAGCTTATTTAGTCCCCATTTAAGGACGAATGTTCCCAAGGGAGAGATAATGTAATACCCCAAAAGTTCCTTATACTAGACCCCAGATATGGAGTATGAACCAGCAGAAAAACTAAAAATTTCCCATATTAAGACTCTCAGTATGACCCGTGATATAATGATATGGGTCGTACCAAGAGTCATGATATGAGGTCTAGAGAAATCAGTACGAGTCATAGCATGGTGGTACTGATCGTGGTAGGAGTTGTTCCACTGCGTAGGCAATTTTTAAGTGCAATTTTCTAAGGGTGTTTCCCTAACTTTCTATGCTTTTAACTCCTAAACTAGGTCGTTTTGCATTTTCTAAATGGTGTATTAGAGGGTTTTACTTATCCTAAACTCTCTTTCCTCTCAAAAAACACCATACATTGATGATCAAACCTCTCAAGGCTCTTAAGCCACTAGGGTTCTTCTTCTTCTCAACTCTTTTGGGTCTCAAGTCTAGGCAATGATCCATCAAAGTCCAGGTATGTGTGGTCATGAATGGGAATTTCTTCCACTCTCACGCCCAATCCCAAGTTCAATTATATAATTTCAATTCCTTCAAGTCTCCAACTATGATTTTCAAGAATTTCTAGGGTTAGGCCCTTTTTGATGAAAAACATCATGATCTCTTATGAAATTGATTCTATCATAATTTTATTTATATTTTATGATTATAATTACATGATTTCTATGAAAAACTCTCATGAATCTCTACTTTCAAGTTATGATGATTTTGTGATACCTCAAAAGTTCTTAAGACTAGACCCTAGATTTGAAATGTGATCAACAGGAAAAGTTGGAGAATTTCTTTAGTACCACTCAACCTATGAGTCGTAGGTTGATAGTACGTGTCGTAGGGAAACCTGTGGTTAAATTTAGAGATTTCTTTTCCCAGACCACGAGTCCCCACTACGAGCCGTAGCGTGTGGGTACGACTCATGGTATGGATCGTAACAAGTGCTTGAGATTTTTCAAATGCTAGTTATATGGGCGTTGGTATGACTCATGATAGCCTATTACGGGTTGTAGTAGCATTTGTGGAAATATTCAGAGGATTGAAGGTTTTGGGCTTGGTCAGTAGGGAGGATACCACGAGTCATAGGAGGATTGTACGACTCGTGGTACGAGTTGTGGCAGCTGACAGAATCATTTTTCCTGTGAATTCATTAAGGGTATTTTCATAAATCCAAAGCTCTTAAGCCCTAAACTATGTTATTTTAAGCTCTAAAAAGAGGGTTTTGAGAGAGTTTAACCTATTCTTAATCATTCTCCTCTCATGCATGCCAGATTAGGAATTCTCCATTGAAGACCAAGCCTATAATTCTACAAGTTCTTCTCCAAACCTCTTGGGCTTTCAAAGACAGGTGTAAATTTAGTTTACACAAGTATGTAAGGATATAAATGAGGGTTCATTTCACTCCCATGCCCAAAGTCTCCTCAATTTCATAAATCAAGTCTCAATCCAAGTTATGATCTAAAAAGGGTTTTAATCCAATTCTATAGAATTCTCTATCAATTGTTCATGGGTCAATCCTCTTTATATTTTAAAGTATAATTGAACATTCATGGGCAGATTTTAAGTAGATTTTGATTACAAATTTATGATTTCAAATCTTAGAAAATTATGCCCAAATATGCAAGTTCATGAAAAGTCAAGTTTATGATTTATGATTTCAAGTATGATGAGATATCTAGCATGATGAAATATTTATAAATTATCCATGTATGAATACATGATTTTTCTTATGAAGTCCATTTCAAGTATGCGTGATTTTAAGATTTGTGCAACCCACACGTGTTAAGTATATTTTCATGATTCAGTTAATTTTTATGATATCAGCTTACCATATGGTTTGGAGTGATGCTCCCAATTTTCAGCTTATGGTATGTTTGGAGCCAGAACTCCCCATATTCAGATTTCAGACTATGCATGTAATTACATTATCTACTTCGTTGAAAAATGATGGTTTTAGATTCATTGAAAAATGACAGAAGGAATCTTGCATGTTTTTGGGAGTAGTGTCTAGCACTACATAGGCTAGGGGTTCATGTAAACCTAGGGTCTTATAACTATGTGTCAATGTAGGTTTATAATATTTATTTGGGGCCTCTCATGAGAGTTTCCCCTGTTCGCAAGGGGCCTTCAATTTGATATCGATATCATGGTAGCATCCTTAGCCCTTACTAGATTTTAGACGGCTCTGTCTACTTGAGAGTAATAGTTGGGACATCACATAAGCTCTATCGTGGTGGTTGTCGATTAAGACGAGTCTCCCAACGTTCCTCATGATTTTAGTTATGCATGTTTATAATTTATGATATTATGTTTTTAGCAAGGTTTGACCCAATGATCAGTTTATAAGCTTTTACTAATGATTTCAGTTATGGAAAGTCATATGATTCAATTTTCATCTTTGGGTCATTCGATTCAGATATGAAATTTAGTTTATGACTATTTATGTTATCAGATTTCACCATGTAGTCCTTACTCTCATGATTTTATGATATATGTTATGTGCATGATTTCAGTTACACTTACTTAGCCTGTTTTACTTACCTTACATACTCAGTACATTTCAAGTACTGACCACGTACTCTATGTTGTATTATTTCATGATACAGGTTCAAATGCTCAGACTCAGTCCCCCCGTTATCTAGTCAACAGAGCTTAGTTCAGCTCTCTTGTTTGTGAGTCCTCATCCTTCGAGGTACTTCAGATTGTTAGATTGTGTTACTTTCAGTTTTCAGACTTTTAGTGATCTAGTTGGGGATGTTGTCCCATCAGCTCTTTAGTTATATTAGAGGCTTTTTCAAACAGTGTGTAGAGTGTTGACTCTATATGGGTTCCGCTTATTCATATTTTCAGTTATCAGCTTTCATTTGATGTATGCTTTTTAGCCGTTATGTTCATTCTATGGGTCAACTTGGATTCATTCGTGGTTCTAGGTTCCGTTTCTAGGTCCAAATAGATGTTCGGATCATGAAAAACTTAGTATTAGAGCAAAGGTTTAGAGTGTCCTAGGGTGTTTGGAAGTCGCGTTAAGTCTTTTACATGGGTGTGAAGTGCGCCACACTTATGGGGGAGAGGCTACAAGATGTTTTAGGAAATTTGCCTTCTTTCATGATCTCTGTCATGTGATGAAGTATCTCTCTATCCTTTTAACTCTTGTTATATGCGTTTGCAGAATCATACTTCCACATCGACTAACCGATAGAAGGAACGGAAATGGAAAGGGCCATGAAGATGGCAATGGAGATGGGCATTAACAAGCCCTACCAGCACCAGCAGGTCCTTTGCCCGAGCAGTTCTCTCGTGCCGAGTTTAGAGTGGCTTTTCAAATGTTGGCCAGGCTTTGACCGCTCAGGTCAACCAGCAGGCGATGGCCCATATCCCTCAAAATGGGAACGCAACGATGGCTCGAGTTCAGGACTTTCTCAGGATGAATCCACCTGAGTTCCTTAGGTCAAGAGTGGATGAGGACCCACATGAGTTTCTTAAGGAGGTACAGAATATCACCCAGATTATGGGGGCGACAGGAGAAGAGAGCGCAGACTTAGCCTCCTATCAGCTGAAGGGGGTTTCTTATATTTGGTACTATCAATGGAGGGACGGTAGAGCAGTGGGAGTTGTTCCTGTGAGCTGGGGTAAGTTCATGACTGCCTTCTTAGACAGATTCTTTCCTAGGGAGTTGAGGGAGGCAAAGGCGGCGGAATTCGTCAACTTGAGGTAGAACAATATGACTGTGTAAGAGTACGCCTTAGAGCTCACCCGGCTGTCCAAGTATGCGTCGGAGATAGTTGCGGATCAGAGGGCTCGTATGAACAGATTTATGTATGAGTGTCAAATTCGCTGGTCAAGGAGTGTAGGACCGCAATTCTGAACAGTGATCTAGACTTCTCTCAATTGGTTATATATGCCCAGCAGATAGAAGCGGATCAGATGAATGAAAGGGAAAGAGAGGCCAAGAGGACCAGGATAGGCAGCTTTGGGTTTTCCCAACAAAGATCCAGTGGAAGACATCGTCAATAGTTCCACCAAAGATCATCAGCCCCAGTATCGTCATCAGTTAGTGTGCCATCAAGAACTAGGTGTGATCAGACATCGGGCTCTTGAGGTTAGGGGAGAATGTCGGTTGAGTCCAATATTCCAGTTTGTGGCAGGTGTAGTAGGAGGCACACCGGAGAGTGCTTAGCAGGTTTGGGTGCATGTTTTGGGTGCGGGAAACCCGGATACATGCTCAAAGATTGCCCTGCAGCCAGACAGGGCCATGGTAGAATTCGTGCCCAGACTACTAGTTTAGCAGCAACTCCGGAAGCACGTCCTTCTCAATAGGGTGCATCCACTAGTGCAGGTGGTGGACAGCGTCAGAATAGGTTTTATGCCCTCTCATCACGTTAGAAGTAGGAGGTCTCTCCAGATGTGGTCACTAGTATGTTGCAAGTATTTCATCTTATATGTATGCATTGTTAGATCCAGGGGCTACTTTATCTTTTATGATGCCTTATGTTGCTATTAGTTTTGGAGTTAGTCCCAAATTTCTATCAGAACCCTTCTCAGTCTCTACTCTAATCTGTGACTTAGTTATAGCTCGATAGGTATATGGAAATTGCACTTTTATAGTCCTCCAGAAAGTCATCTTAGCCGATCTAGTAGAGTTAGACATAATTGATTTTGATGTTATCTTTGGTATGAATTGGTTGCATGCATATTATGCCTTAGTGAACTGTAGAACCCATACAATAGAGTTCCAATTTCTGGGTGAGCCAGTCCTAGAATGGAAGGGTAGTTCAGTTGTGCTTGTAGGTCGCTTTGTTTCCTACCTTAAGGCCAGAAAGATAATTTCCAAGGGTTGCGTGTATAATCTAGTTCGGGTTAAGGATGCTACGTTCGAGACCCCGACTCTTCAGTCTTTCTCTGTAGTATGTGAGTATCTGAAGGTTTTCCCAGATGATCTACAAAGAGGCCCTCCTAAGCGAAAGATTGACTTTGGTATTTACCTTCATCCCCATACGCAGCCTATATCCATTCCTCCTTACAAAATGACTCCAACTAAGCTAAAGGAGTTGAAAGAATAGTTCAAGAATCTCTTGGATAAGGGCTTCATCAAGCCTAGCACATCTCTATGGGGTGCACTAGTTCTCTTTATTTGAAAGAAGAGTGGGTCTCTTCGTATGTGCATTGACTATCGGCAGTTGAACTAGGTTACAATCAAGAACAAGTATCCCATCTCCATAATTAATGACTTATTTGAGACCAACTTAGAGGTGCTAAGTGCTTCTCAAAAATAGACCTCAGATCTGGGTATCATCAACTCAGAGTTAGGGAGAGTGACATTTCGAAGACAACTTTTAGGACGCAGTATGGTCATTATGAGTTTGTAGTTATATTTTTTGGACTAACGAATGCTCCTACAGCTTTTATGGATTTGATGAACAGGGTGTTCAAGTAGTATTTGGACATGTTCATGATTGTCTTCATAGATGATATCCTCATATACTCTCGGAGTTAGGAGGAGCATGTCGCTCATTTCTGGATTGTGCTACTGACTTTCGATGATCGTCAACTGTTTGCTAAATTCAAAAAGTGTGAGTTTTGGTTAGATTCAGTAGCATTTTTTAGCCATATGGTGCCAAGCGAGGGTGTGCATGTGGACTCTCAAAAGATAAAAGATATAAAGAATTGTACTAGACTAGTTAATCCTTCATATATCAAGAGTTTCTTAGGTTTAGTTGGCTATTATAGGAGGTTGGTTGAAGGATTCACTGCAGCCCCATTGACTAAGTTGACCCAGAAGAAAGTCAAATTTCAGTGGTTCGATGCCTACTAGAAGAGTTTTCAGGAGTTAAAAACTCGACTCACTTCATCCCCATTATAGACCCTAACTAAGGGTTCGGATGGATTCGTTATGTATTGGGATGCCTCTAGAGTTGATATTGGGTATGTGTTGATGAAGCATGGTAAGGTCATTGTGTATGCCTCTAGACAGCTTAAGACTAATGAGAAGAATTACCTGACGCATGATCTGAAATTGGTTGTGGTGGTGTTCGCATTGAAGATTTGGAGACATTATTTGTATGGGGTCCATGTGGATGTGTTTACGGACCACAAGAGCCTACAATATGTGTTCACCCAGAAGGATTTGAATTTGCAACAAAGGAGATGGTTAGAGCTGCTCAAGGACTATGAAATAAGTATTCTTTATCATCCAGGCAAGGCCAATACAGTGGCGGATGCCCTTAGCAGACTGTCCATGGAGAGTGTTTATCGTGTGGAAGATGGAAGAAAAGGGTTGGTGAAGGATGTGCATCGGCTTGCACGATTAGGGTTTTGCCTTGTGGATTTAACAAATGTTGGTACCATTGTTCATAATAGTTCAGAATCCTCTTTGGTGACTGATGTCAAGGCTAGGCAAGATGAGGATCCTATTTTGGTGAAGTTAAAAGAAGCAGTTCAAAATCATATGGTTGAGGTCTTCTCCCAAGGGGGAAATGGTATGCTTATATATTAGGGTCATTTATGTGTTCCAAATATTGATGATTTGATAAAACAGATGTTGCATGAGGCTCATGGTTCCCGATATTCTATACATCCAAATGTCACCAAGATGTACAATGACCGACGGGAAGTCTATTGGTGGAATAGCATAAAGAGGGTCATGGCAGAGTTTGTGGCTAAGTATCTGAATTGTCAACAAGTGAAAGTTGAGCATCAAAGTCCAGGAGGTATGCTACAAGACATTAGTATCCCCACTTGTAAGTGGGAAGATATCAATATGGACTTCATCACAAGGTTGCCTCACGCTCGCTGACAGTATAACTCTATATGGATAGTGGTAGACAGATTGACCAAGGCAGCTTATTTCCTACTGGTCAAGACTACTAATTCAGCTGAGGACTATGCTAGATTATATATTCTAGAGTTAGTTCGATTTCATGGAGTTCCCTTGTCCATCATTTTGGATAAAGGTACTCAGTTTACCATAGTTTTGGAGATCGTTCCAGAAGGGACTTGGTACTCAGGTCAAGCTTAGTACAGCTATTCACCTACAGACAGATGCTCAGGCCGAGCGGACCATTCAAATTCTTGAGGATATGTTGAGAGCATGTGTTATTGACTTCAAGCGCAGTTGGGATGATCATTTACCTCTTATTGAGTTCGCTTAAAACAACAGTTACCACTCTAGTATCCAGATGGCTCCGTTTGAGGCTCTTTACAGGCGGAGGTGTATATAGCCTATTAGTTGGTTTGAGGTAGGAAAAGCTACATTGATAGAGCTAGATTCGGTTCATGAGTCCATGGAGAAAGTTCATCTCATAAGGAAAAGGCTAAAAACAGCTCAAAGTTGTAAAAATTCATATGCAGATGGTAGGTGGAGAGAACTCGAGTTTGCATTTGATGATTGGGTGTTCTAAAAGGTGTCTCCCATGAAGGGAGTGATGAGGTTCAAAAAGAAAGGGAAGCTTAGTCCCTGATATGTTAAGACATGTTGGAAAGGTGGCTTATAAGTTGGAGCTACCAGCGGAGTTATTGTCAGTGCGTCCAGTTTTCCACATATCGCTATTGAAGAAGTGTATTGATGACCCGGCTTTGGTTGTTCTGGTGCAGAGCATATGCGTGAAGGATAGCCTTACCTATGAGGAGGTACTCTTTGAGATCCTTAATCTTCAGGTTCGGAGGTTGAGGAACAAAGAAGTAGCTTCAGTGAAAATCTTGTGGAGGAATCAATTCATTGAGGGAACTACATAGGAAGACAAAGCAAATATGATAGATAAATACCCACATTTATTTCCTTCCAACTTCGTTCTATAATGAGGTATCAGTCCCCTCTTTAATACTCTATTCGATTTCCTATCAAGTTCATGTCTCTCAGTTCCTTTCATGTTCTAGCATGTATGTATGATTAATGAATTTAGTTAGTCATGTGTATCAATCTAGAGTCGGTCATTTTATACGTTTTCAGCTTCAGATGTTCATCATATGGGATTGCAGCTTCTTTTCCCAGCCTTCCAGTATGTTTAACCCACATTCGAGGAAGAATGTTCCTAAGGGGGAGATATTGTGATACCCCGAAACTTCCTAAGACTAAACCCAAGATTTGAAATGTGATCAACAGGAAAAGTTGGAGAATTTATTCAGTATGACTCAACCTACGAGTCGTAGGTTGATGGTACGGGTCGTAGGAAGACCCATGGTTCAATTCATAGATTTATTTCTCCAGACCACGAGTCCCTACTATGAATCATAGTGTGTGAGTACGCTTATGGTACGGATCGTAACAAGGACTTGGGATTTTTTAGATACTGGTTATACGAGTGTTAGTATGACTCGTGATAGCCCATTACAGGATGTAGTAGGATTCGTGGAAATATTCATAGGATTATAGGTTTTGACTTGGTCAGTACGAGAGGATACCATGAGTCATAGGAGGATTGTACGACTCGTGGTACGAGTCCTGACAACTAATAGAACCAATTTTCCTGTGAATTCATTAAGGGCATTTTTGTAAATCCTAAGCTCTAAACTATGTGTTTTAAGCTCTGAAGAAAGGGTTTTAAGGGAGTTTAACCTATTCTAAATTATTCCACTCCCATACGTAAAAGATTAGGAATTCCTCATTGAAAACCAAGCCTAGAATTCTTCAAGTTCTTCTACAAACCTCTTGGGCTTTTAAATACAAGTGTAGATTCAGTTTACCCAGGTATATAAGGCTATGAATGAGGGTTCCTTTAACTCTCATTCCCAAAGTCTGCTCAATTTCATGAATCAAGTCTCAATCCAAGCTATGATCTAAAAAGGGTTTTAATCCAATTTTATAGAATTCTCTATCAATTGTTTATGGGCCGATTCCCTTTATGTTTTAAAGTATATTTGAACATTCATGGGAATATTTTAAGCATATTTTGATTACAAATTTATGATTTTAAATCTTAAAAAATTATGCCCAATTATGCAAGTTCATGAAAAGTCAAGTTTAAGATTTATGATTTCAAATATGATGAGATATCCAGCATGATGGAATATTTACAAATTATCCATATATGAATGCATGATTTTTCTTATGAAGTTTATTTCAAGTATGCGTGATTTTAAGATTTGGAAAACCCCACACATGTTAAGTACGTTTTCATGATTCACTTCAATTTGATAATATCAGCTTACCATATAGTTTGGAGTGATACTCCCTATTTTCAGCTTACGGAATATTTGGAGCAAAGAATCCTCATATTCATATTTCAGACTATGCATGTAATTACATTATCAGCTTCACTGAAAAATGATGGTTTCAACTTCGTTGAAAAACGATGGAGAGCACCTTGCATGTTTTTAGGAGTAGTGTCTAGCACCGAGTAGGCTAATGGTTCATGTAAACCCCCGGTCTCAGAACTACGTGCCAACATAGGATTATATATCACTATTTGGGGCCTCTTAAGAGGGCTTTCAGCTTGATATCAATATCATGGTGGCGTCCTTAGCCCTGACAAGGTTTCGGATGGCTCTGTCCACTTAAGTGCAATAGTTGGGGCATCACATAAGCTATATCATGGTGATTTTCGATTAAGACGAGTCTCCCATTGTTCCTTATGATTTCAGTTATGCATGTTTATGATTTATGATGTTATGTTTTCAAAAGGTTTGACACAATGATCAGGTTATAAGCTTTTGCTAATGATTTCAGTTACGGCAAGCCATATGATTCTATTTTCAGCTTTGGGTCATTCGATTCAGATATGAGATTCAGTTTATGACTATTCATGTTTTTAGATTTCAGCATGCATTCCTTACTCTCATGATCTTATTATATATGTTATGTGCATGATTTCAGTTACAGTTACTCAGCTTGTTTTATTTACCTTACATACTTAGTACATTCCAAGTATTGACCGCATGCTCTATGTTGTATAGCTTCATGATACAAGTTCAGGCATTCAGACTCAGTCCTGCCATTAGCCAGTCTCCAAAGCTTAGTCCAGTTTTCTTGTTAGTGAGTCCTCATCCTTCGAGGACCTTCAGATTGTTGGGTTATGTTACTTTCAGTTTTCAGACTTTTAGTGAGCTAATTGGGGATGTTGTCCTATCAGCTCTTAAGTTATATTAGAGACTTTTTTCAAAAAATATGTAGAGTGTTGACTCTGTATGGTTGATACGTATTCAGAATTCCTCTTAATCATGTATTCAGCTATCAGCTTCTCTTTGATGTATGCTCTTTAGTCGTTATGTTCATGCCATTGATTGACTTGGAGTCATTTGTGATTCTAGGTTCCGTGTCTTGGTCCGGATCTATGTTTGGGTCATGAGAGATTTACCCAATTATGTGTATATTTCATGAATCTCAAGTTTATGTACCATGGCTGAATTCTCAGCATTATTTTCATGGCTACCACACGTATGTTAAGCAATTTATGAATTTCATGATTTCTAACTAGACCATGTAAAATCAAGTATGTTTTATGATTATGATATGAGCACTATGTATGTTTCAGGAGTAGTATTTAATATCGAGTAGGCCGGGGTTCAGCGGACCAAGGTCTCAGAACTACGTGTCACCATCGGATAAGGGTTCCTTGCCAGTAGAGAGTGTCTCCCTTGCCCAAATGGGTGCATGAGTGATATCACGCCTTCATGGTTACTACCCTTGGAAAGCTATGAACACACTGATCGCGGGCAAAAATAGCATGTCCAAGTGATACTTTATAACTTAGTTTTACCTTGTTTATCTAAGTATTTTATACATTTTCATGTAATTTTATAT
>JACEIK010004273.1:46359-62552 GCA_018107945.1 Datura stramonium
CACAAATTTATAAAGTTTTGTAACATACGAGATGAGTATTTTTTTCAAGTAACTATTTATTATAGAAATTATTTAGTATTTAATTAAATTTAACTAAATAAGACTCTCACCTTTAATATTCATTATTATATAGAAATTAGCTAAAAAATTGTTGAAACTTTACTGCCATAAACTTGTAATTTTAGTTTTAGTTAAGAGATAGTTTGGTCGTTCAACATGAAGGGTATTTTCATAAATCAACTTTCGAATATGGGGCTTCCTACTTTTCATAAATCAACTTTCGAATATGGGGCTTTCTACTTTTCATATAAAATATATGATGATGATTTTTGAATATTATGATATTGTTGTTGTTGTTGTTGTTGTTGTATAATATGATTCAAACTTGTATCATGATTTGCATAGTAATTTCACTAGTCTGAAACTATACTTCTAGGCCAGGAGGAGCCATAATGGTGGCTAAAAGTTCGACAGAACCCAATAATTTTGGTTAAATAATAATTTTGTGTTAAGACATTCATTTAATATGTCAAATAATCTATTAACAATTTAATAAATAAAAATACTTATAACTCAAAATTAATACTTTAAAAATCCTGATTCCATCTTTATTTCTAGGCTATTTATGCACAAAAGATTATGATTAGATATGAATTCATAATGTCACGCCCCGCCTTGGGGGCATGACTGACACCTGGTGCCTTACTAGGACCTGAACTGCTAACTGTTGAGCCTAAGCACTTCTAATGCCTGACTGGTTCTAACTCTGGATTCAAGAAAACGACGGGCTATATAACGGCTGTAAATACAGCCTCCGGCCGACTAGGCCTATAGCCACCTGTAAGCAAACAACAGCTAAGGCCTATAGCCAATTGTAAGCAAACAATGTATTTCCAACTGCAATGCATTACGAGGGAACTTATGTGTGCTAACAAGGCCACTCATGTTGTCTAGTTACTTCTAAATCAAGAAAACATGTGCTAAATCGCCTACGTGACCGACAAGGTCACTACCATTAACCTAACAAGGCCTCACACGACCTTCATAAACAACTAAGACATACATACGACCACACGATCGATTAGCCTAACCACAAAAGGGAACATGCACCGTGCCTCTAAGAATATCGATAATGGTCGGGATAGGGCCCGGCCTACCCATACTCGTATAACAAAAGAAAAAGGGATAAACTCTAGCTATCTAGCTCCGGATGATCGGAACCGATGACTTAAGGAGTCCGGGCCGGAATCACGAGGGATCGGGCCCCGTCTGGCGAGTACTGCAGCAAGTAATGCACAACAGGCGTCAGTACCGCTGGTACTGAGTATGTAAAGCAACAATTGAAAAATATCTGAAAACAACAATACAACCGATGGAACTGAAATAGAAAGAAATAGACCGAAACCGATCAAAATAAGGGAATCTAAGATCGTTCAACTATACATGAGTAGGAGTTTTACACTGAACACGCCTATTGTCGATCTACTCGTATCTAGCGTAACATGGCATAACATAACACAACATAACATAGTGTAGCACACACAAATCCTACCTGCCTCATAAGCCTAGGAGGTGCCAATCAACACGCAATCTATACCTCTACCCCTAGCCATCCCATCTCCTATAATAACTATAAGCATCCCGCCTGGCCCCCGGGTATGCACTCGTCGCCGAGCTCCCCGACTATAATCACTCTGAGTCCGGAAGACTCTGACCAACACTCCTGGCGACTGGGCCGACGGGGGTGGGAGGAAGTCGACCACAAAATATGGGAAAACCGATATTCCATCTTCGCCCCCTGGGGAAAGCATGCCACTCCGTAGCCGACGTATCCTCCCTGGCGGACGAGCCGACACAACTATTAACCCGAGGCGGTCATGAATGCTAGGTAATCCAACCCTAAATAATACAGGGCCAAAGTCTCAACTAGTAATACTAATCGCGTATACCACATGCCGGAAACTAGTGACAATGATGTGTATGTAAGAAGGCCATATGCCGAAACTAATGATAGTGATATGCATGCATTTTAATAATACATGCCGAAACTGGGATAATGGTATTTGTACAATCTCCCGTCATACCGTGTCGAGTCTAATACTGAACGAGATATAGTTTTTCTGCTGGGAATCATGCCGTATAACCGAGTTTTAGTAGTAACATGATTTACTACTTAACATGCTTTCTAAACTTCATTTTAGGCTACCATTCTATATCCGAAATACCTTATGAGAACTTATATTGTTTTACTAAGTTTCGACTCAACACAATGATATCCTAACATACTTTTACTAAATCACGCATCGGGCATGCCGTACCGTTTTTGTCACTTTCTAATAGAATTTGCATCGTGCTAGTAAGTTTCACGCTTACACATGATACGACAAGCAGCACATCATACTAAAAATGCATAATAAACATAATATGCGGTTTCGAATGTCTACCGGCACTTGAACTATTTTACCATACCTCCAACTACTAACTTGCCGAAGAGACTAGCTTTACATACTCGCTTGCTCCGCCCCAACTAACTCAGGGGCGAATCGACCAATATTCAACTATTTCTTTTCCAACTCGTATCCATATATATATATATATCAATTAGGACTAAATACATTAATATTATGGAAGAAGATAACACTTTTAATATATATATAGCTAAAACTTGACTATCGAAAATGACCAAAACTCAAGTATTTCTGAAGTCCAAGGGAGAAATACTCACTTTAGGGCTAGTAGTATATTGACACTAATTCTGAGAGCAATTCCACTTACCTTAGCTCGGTAGCACGACGATTTGCCGGCCGAATTTTACGAAACTAAAGCCGTAGGAATGCTCCTTGCTGCTTAATACCTCACTACCCACGTTTATTTTGAGTTTGGACCACGTATAATGACGTAATCGGAAGGAAATTCCTATTAAACCTTCGTGCCCTCTGTTTTCTCATGTACTCTCTGCTATTCTCTGGAAATTTTTATGAATTTTATCACTTAAATCGAAGTTTGGGCTTTTATACTTGAGGCTGCACCTCACCTCCGTGGCACGTTGGCCATCGCGGAGGTGAGCCTCCGTGACACTCTGGCCATCGCGGAGGAGATCTGCCAGCCTCCTTTTGCGATGGTTCGACATGTCGCTTATCCGGTCTTTCCCCGGGCCTTTTCCTAGCATGTATGACATTCTAAAACTCTTAACCAACATGCGAATAGGTCATCTACATGTCAAGAATTTACGGGGTGTAACACATAGCATAATGATTTGAATCATAATTTCATGGTCATTTGCACTCTATTCTTAGAGATTGTTATTTATGAAAGAAAGAATAAAGCACAATCCGAAACATCAAATTCAAACTCGTAATATTGTAACTTGAGTCTTTATTTTTTATCAATATTTTAAAATATATTTTCCGCCAAGTTTCAAGGCGAGAATCACACCCAAAAGATTCGAAGAGACTAAAGTACAATGAAGCGCAAGTCCCATCAGTCTAGGCATACACTTAGGTATTATAAGAGTTTTTGTTTTGGCGCATAAGCCCAAAACTGTCTACTAATTAAAATTAAAATTAGTAAACAAATCCATTAATTAATACCAAAAAATAAAAAATTCAACTTGCTATTAATTTTTAAGAAAAACAATTTAAAAGATCTAAATGTTTTTATAGTTAGCTCTAATTTTTATTCTTTATCTACCTCTTTTATTGAGTGAAGGGAAGAAATGATTATTGTGCAAACTATAAAACAAAAATGCATTATCCTTCGTTGCTTGGTCTGATTTGATGTTTCTAATTGTAAGTTTCTTTTTCATTTTTTTTTTCAAGTTAATTTATAAATTTCTACTCCATCTTTAAGAAAGTCTGATTAGTTTTTTGAGATGAGCAGTTCTGATTATTATTTTAGTCAATTATTGATTTTGATTAACGTTTTCAAATAAAATAGTTCTATACATATTTACTTAGTTTATATTTTTTAAAATTTCTATAATTTTATCATTTTTATATTAATTTTTAAAATAAAAAAGTTAAAAATTCACGAGAATTTTGCCCGACGCCTCGAAACTTATAACTCATTTAAAATACTTTGCCTCACACTTCATGCCTTTTGAAACACTATCTTGTATCACTAATCATATCCTGAAATTATCATATTTTGATTAACGTTTCAAATAAAATAGTTCTATACATATTTATATTTAGTTTATATTTTTTAAAATTTCTATAATTTTATCATTTTTATATTAATTTTTAAAATAAAAAAGTTAAAAATTCACGAGAATTTTCCGACGCCGAAACTTATAACTCATTTAAAATACTTTGCCTCACACTTCATGCCTTTTGAAACACTATCTTGTATCACTAATCATATCCTGAAATTATCATTCTTAAATGAACAATGTAAAATAAATGCAAACATAAAATCTCAAAATTCATGCTCATATATCACTATATAAATGAAATTATAATAAGATTTTCAATATCTAACAATATGATTCAATTATTTATTGTCTTGTATATTTTTATTATCTCATTATTTTATTATAATTGTTGTTTTCTTTAAAAAAAATACTTTCTTTTTCTTCAGGAAAATTCTCATTTACTATAAATCACATTAAAGAAAAATATATAAAATTAAAAAAACAAAATTTTATATATATTTTATATTTTAATTACGAGATTATACTGATACGTTGTTATTACATGCAGGTGTGAATTTTTTTTTTGTACGAGTTGGGCCACAGGTCTTAGCCGCCAGGAGGTAATTGCCAAATGGTCCGGTCTGTTTTCTCCTCCGTGGGTTCAATTTTCTTCTTACTTCCCAACTTTCTGGCGAACACACACAAAAAACCCCAAATTAGAAATTGGAAAAACAACAAAAACCAAAATCAAAATCAAATCCCAACTCTTCATTTCCTTCTCTCTCTCTCTCTTAAATAACTATTCTGCTTTCTCTCTCTTCGTTCATCAATGGCGTACCTGAAAAACCCCTCTGTTCCTCAGCCGCCGCTTCTATTTCTTCGAACAACTGCAACTTAAACCGTTTTACCTTGCTCTATATGTGTGGTATTTTCTCTACCTGTAAGTATTTGTTTTCCAGCGAAAGTATTTCTACTATTTAGCTGCGTTGAATTTTAAACTTCCCTTATTTCTGCTGCGTATAATATACGTAGCTTACACTGTTTTATTTATTTATTAGTTTTTAATTATTTGTGGGTGGCTTGTACAGTATGATTTCCAATTTGCCGCGAGTTAGTTTTAATTTCTGTGAGTTTAAGCGGCGGTAGAATATGCAAATTCGTTTGAGAATACTGCAAATTAGGTATTTAGTCTATTTGAACGATCATTAGAGTTTAAAGTTGGAATTAAGCGTAGGTCAAAGCTAAAACTTGAATTCGAGTTTGGATTTTCCCTCTAATTTGAGTTTTACATGCTTGACTCCATCTTTTCCTGTCTCAAAGGTGGAGAACTTTTCTCCACCCTTTTCTTTATGTATTTATCAATTTCTGAGTTTGTTTGTTTTGCTTTTGTAGGAGAAAGGAGCTGCAAGTTCATTGCTAACTAGGGAAATAGCGAATGGATTAGTGTTCTCTCTGTTGTCTGAATTGGATTCTTATGTAGGCAGTTGATGCTTCTCGGTTTTGACTGGAGACCTTCCATGCTGTTTTGGGATTAGGGCGAGTGAAGATTGATTGCTCTTAGAGTACTATTGTTGCTAATGGCAGAAGACGGCCTACGTATTGGTGGCCTTTCTTCTGGGTTGGCTGTGGTATTGAATGGTGAAGATAGGAAGGAGAGTTCCCAGAAAACTCGTCTTGTTTCATATTGTGATGATTTTGGCGATCAATCTGTGGAAAGAACCCTTGAGCACATCTTTGATCTTCCATACAAGTCTATTAAGCCACTCTCTTGTTCAATAGATGCTAAAGTGGTTCGCTTAGTCATAAAGAATGAATTCCTCAAGTACCAAATAAATCAGAAGACTGGTACAGACGGAAAAAGAGAAGGGGTTTTGACTGCTGGTGATGGGTGTAAACATCAGGTTATTAGAATAGAGGAATCGAGCATCTGTGGTGATATTAGGATAGTCAAACCGCCTTTGGTCGTGGAGAGTCATTCTCTATTCAGCAGCGCAAGGGCCAATGCTTGTGTCTGGAAAGGGAAATGGATGTACGAAGTAACTCTTGAAACTTCTGGTATACAACAGCTAGGCTGGACGACTATTTCTTGCCCATTCACTGATCATAAGGGTGTGGGTGATGCTGATGATTCATACGCATATGATGGTAAAAGGGTCAGTAAATGGAATAAGGAAGCTCATGCTTATGGTCAGCCATGGGTTGTTGGTGATGTGATTGGATGTTGTATTGATTTGGATGGTGATGAGATATCATTTTACCGAAATGGAGTTTCACTTGGTGTAGCATTTATTGGTATTCGTAAGATGGTACCTGGATTGGGATATTATCCAGCAATTTCTCTTTCTCAAGGTGAACGTTGTGAGCTAAACTTCGGGGAAATCCCTTTCAGGTACCCAGTGAAAGGTTTCCTTCCTATTCAGCCTCCACCAACCAGAAGTTCAATTGCTACTAATTTGCTTAATTGTTTTAGAAGGCTTATTGAAATGCAGCGTGTGGGAAGGGCAGAGTTCAGTTCTGTTGAGAAATTGCGAAGATTGAAAAGGTTTGTGTCGTTTGAAAAACTTTCACACCCCGTCTCTCGTGGGATATGTGAGGAGTTATTCTCTACACTTGCTGCTGAAGACGGAAGCTCAAAGTACATAGCTTGTGGTCCACTTCTATCACTGATAATGGAGGTCTTTCGGATGCATCCTCCACATGACTATATGAGTTTGGACAGTATACTCGATTCTTTCCTAGAGTTCCCAGAGTCGAGAGTTTTGTTTGAACACATCATAAGTTCACTCTCGACCTTTTGCAAAACAGCACCATTGAGCCTCACAGATTGTCCTTACTCAGGTTCCTATACATATTTAGCCTTGGCATGCCACATCTTAAGGCGGGAAGAAGTGATGACACTGTGGTGGAAATCTTCAGATTTTGAACTCTTGTTTGAAGGTTTTTTGTCGCGGAAAAGTCCTAACAAGCATGATCTTCAAGGTCTGATGCCTTCTGTATGGTGGCCTGGTTCGTGTGAGGATATGTCAAATGAGGCTAGCCTGGTCCTGACTACAACTGCTTTGTCAGAAACAATTAACAAGGTATTCTGTTTGTGTATGGAACAGAACTTATATTGGTATCTTATGTGCTTCTTTGTCCCCTCATCCAATGTTGGTCCATGCTCATGTTGGTTCTTAGTCTAATATGCTGCCTTGCACAGTTACACGTGAATTAAATAGTGCATTTGATGGTGTTCCCTGGAAGTCCTGGAACAGGTTAGACGTGTCTTTGTTGTTTGGAGTATTATGGTTGAAATGGAAGCTCAAATCTTTTAATATGGTAGTCACTGATCTAATGAGCAGTTGATTCTTGATCTCCTATGCCAATTTCAACATTACCTTTGAACTGCTTTCATAGGAGAAATAACATTACAGGTTTTGTATGTAGCAACATCAAATACTAATCCTACCTATCAGCCAAAATACGTCTTGACCATTAAACTGATATTTTCTCACTTGATCAAGTTTAATAGGAACGTCTGGTCATCTTTGCAATTTGAAAACTAATGCAATTTTCGCTGCCAGATGGCCTAGAGGTTTGACTTGAATTGCTCTCCTACATGATCCATTTTACACTGAGCTGCACCTGTCAGAATAAAGAGAAAGTTTTGGTTGACTTGCTCAGGAAATTGTAATATTGAATCTTCATCCATAATGCTGGCTTTGGACATCAAATAAAAATATTGTAATGCACATAAAAATGGACAACAAATCTAACCTTTTGAAGTTCTGAAAATTCTTATGTTGCTTGGTCTTTTTTGAGTAATAGTAGAAAAGTGGAATAAGATGCATAGGAGATGCTGTTTATGTCTTTTGCATAGCCACATCTCCTTGTTCGAGATGTTCAAGTATTGTACAGTTGATAGCCATGAATTGTATTATCAAGATTGAAGGGTATCTCTTTCTCTTTCTTTGGTTGCGGGTGAGAAAAGGAGGGGGTTCATTGCAATAGCAAAAGGTGGTGTTTCTCAGTTGTGTTAAACTTTTTTCACGTTAGGTTTTTAGTTTTATACATGTATCTTTCAAGTAGGGATGTGCAAGTATACAATTCTGCACCACCTGGTCACATGATTCGGATGGCTGAAGTCTTGACTTATTCAAAATTATGTAGTTGCTTGGCTGCTCTTGTCAAATCTTACATTTGGACGGTGATATGATGGATTTTACTGCATCATATGGATCTTCTCTTTTCCCAGATTCTCAGTTTAGCCCTTGATTCCAGTAATGAGTGCATCTATCAGTTTTTCCTTTTCATGTTTCACTTAAGAATCATCGCATTTGATGCTTGTGATCTATCACACTTACCCGTCCCTTCTACTAGCAAGTCTAAAAGGGCTTGCTATTTCATTATATGTTTTCTCCATCCACAAGCAGATTCACATATTCCTTGTGCAGGTCGAAGAGAAGCAGAGGGATCTTTGCCGCTTGGTAATGCAGTTCATGCCACCCACATCACCACCTCAACTACCTGGCTCTGTATTCAAGACATTCTTACAAAACATTCTACTGAAAAACAGGGGTGCAGATCGAAATTTGCCACCGCCTGGTGTTTCAAGCAATTCTGTACTTGTTTCTTTGTTTGGTATCATACTCCATTTTCTGTCTGAGGGGTTTGGGGACATTTGTGGTTGGATGAAGGACTCTGGAGCATCTGATGTTGGTTTCCTGCACAGAGGAGGCCAGCAAGCTTTTCCTGTGGGCTTGTTTCTCAAGAATGATCCTCATCGAGTTGATATTCCTAGGCTTGGTGGTTCATATAATCACATAGCAAAGTCCCATCCTATTACTAGTGAGCAGCATGAGGAAGTGATTCGGTGGGAAGAAGGGTGTATGGACGATGAAGAAGATAGGGTCACACATCTAAGTAAGCAGAAGCCTTGCTGTTGTTCTACTTATGATTCTGATTTTACAAGAATATCCAAAGATCCTATCAGACACATCGCAAAAGGTTCACGGGGACATTGCAGCTCTATTCGTGAGAGGTCTGCTCATGTTGCTGCAGAATGCAGCACCAGTAGTTTGAATGATGACATAGCAGATAAACCAAGCACGAGTGACCAATCCGAATCAGAGTTTGGCTTCCGTCCTGTGCAGCAAATGAGATATGTTCCCAGAGAGAACAACGTTTCTTCAGCAACACTAAAAGAAGAGGAGCTACTGGATGTCATGCTTTTGCTGTATCATTTAGGTCTTGCGCCCAATTTCAAGCAGGTGAGTAGATTCCCCCCTTACTAAAAAGATAGTGATTAAGCTGCCTTTCTATTTGATATATCTGAAGTGGTGCAAATGAGGTAGAGGTACCAGTTTGATTTTTTGGATGTTCCCCATTGAACATGACGTTAAATCAAAGGCATTTATGTGGTGGTGTTTAATTAAGCTGTTCTGCAGAAACCATTTGCTAAGGTAGTGAACCTTAAATGTATATTGCACCTTTTTTTTAACTGGTGCTAAAGTTTCAAAAGCAACACTTGCTCGACATTTGGCATTGCAAAATAATGTTCTCTATATCTTAGTAATGATGGCATATTTCTAAGTTTCCTGCTAATTTGAAATTAATGTGCTATGAAATTATAACTGTCTCATCTTTCTTTGTTGTCCCAAAGAAGTTGAATTTCGTGTTTTACATGCTGGACGTTAGATCAGTTCTACATGCTGTCTCTCTTCATGAGAATTTATTTCATGGTATAGTAGGTTTTGAAAATAGTGGCGAGGATGACGGCCCAAGCAAATAGTGAGGGTAGGATTCATGAAGGTTGACAGTCAGTAAAAAAATAGTCTAACTATGATGAATTGTCTGATAAAGAATAAAATGAACCCAGTGGAATGGGCACAGAGGATTCATAGGATAGATTTCCACAAATATGGGATTGAAACATAGTTCATTGATATACACTAGGTCTGAAACTAGTTCTATCTGCTTCTCTCATGTGGTACATGGCTCCTGATATTTTACTTCACTTTTGAGGCACATGTTTCTGTCCTTCCAGTTCAATTTTTCTCTCTTTTCTTCCCATTATTGCGGCACCTGAACTCATTGCTGCCAAAATGTAATTATCTTCCTTATCAAAATTCATGGATTTGCATCACACTTCAATGGGTTCACTTATCAATTGTAGGCATCATTGTATATGTCGCGGCAATCACAGTCAATCTCTCTTCTGGAAGAAACTGATAAGCAGATCAGAGAAAAAGTTTGCGGGGAACATGTAAAGCGCCTGAAGGAGGCTCGTAGTGTATATAGAGAAGAAGTAATGGATTGTGTCAGACATTGTGCTTGGTAATACAATCATTGTACATCTTTGTTGTATTTCCAAATAATGTTTTGGTTATTATGCATCTCTATGTTTTCCATATTAATGAGTAGCTGCTGTCTGCTTTCTAGGAGGTATAGCTTAGTTCTTTGCTCTCTATCATCTTAACAGGTATCGTGTTTCTCTGTTTTCTCGGTGGAAGCAGAGGGGGATGTATGCAGCGTGCATGTGGATTGTTCAATTGCTTTTAATTCTTAGCAAAGAGGACTCAGTCTTCATCTACATACCTGAGTACTATTTGGAAACTTTGGTAATAAAATTTCCTGCTCTGGATACTATTCGGAACTCTAGCCTAGTTTGCATTTTCTTGTGTCAAAGAGTGACTTATCATCTGTATTAATGCTTTACTCTTATTTTTACTTTGAGCATGAATCTTTTCTACCTCTTTGCTAGTCCACTTAACTTTCTTCTGGGGTAGATAGTGAAGCCAAGAAGGACTTATGACTAATACAGAAAGACGGCGTGATATCCTCTGTGGAATTTGGGTAGAAAGTGAACCAAAAAGTTTCACTTGACTACCCTTCTCTTTCCATCCCTTTCTTCAATATGCCATTCCATCTCTGCACCTTGCATTACTAGTATGCTGTGTTTGGATGGCTTTTTAGGGGAATGGGCTTGAATGGATCGAGCAAACCTGACTTGTCAAACTTATATATATGTACATTGCATTTTTGCCTACTTCCTTTCATTTTCATGCCCATTGAGTTTTACTTCATTTCCCCTTAGCTGATCTTGGATATGTGTATTGATCTACAAAGAGAAAGGAAGAGCTTGAAAAACAGTTGAAACTGTTGTCTCTATATGGCTGTATTCCTGGGCATATAAATATGTAAAATGCTTTGTGCTTTCAAGTGCTCATCATTGGCAAATGTCTTTTCTGGCTATTTTCATGTCCTTATTTGGTTGGTTTATTAGTTTCCACATTTGTGAAAGTAACCTTCCTTTCTGTTCTTCAATGACAGGTGGACTGCTTCCACGTACTTCGTAAAAGTGACCCTCCTTTCGTCCCTGCTACAATATTTCTCAAGCAAGGACTTGCATCCTTTGTATGTCTTCACTCTCTCTCTCTCTCTCTAATACACATGCCTTTCTTTCTATGATACTTTCAGGACTAAGTTCATAATGCCTGTGGTATGTGTCGTGGTTGACTATTTGGATATGCTGAAACAGAATTCATCAACACCTTCTAAAGCTAACGTAACATAAGAGAAATATTTGAAGAAAAAATTAGCACCAGAAGATTCTCTTAATGTAGTGAGATTCGTTCCGGAATGATCCACAATGCTAGATTCCTTCTTGTACTTGTTTCCTGTTATGTACTAGATCATTGGGCTTCATTTCTGTCACGTGTATTTACTATTAACTTCTCCTTGTTCAGGTTACTTTTGTCGTCACCCACTTCGATGATCCAAGGATATCGAGTGCTGAGTTGCGAGACCTTCTTCTGCAGTCTATTTCTGTCTTGGTGCAGTACAAGGAGTTCTTGGCTGCTTTTGAATGTAATGAAGCCGCACTGCAGAGGATGCCTAAAGCACTACTGTCTGCTTTTGACAATAGATCTTGGATTCCTGTAACCAATATACTTCTCCGACTGTGCAAAGGTTCAGGTTTTGGTTCATCAAAACGTGGAGAATCTTCTTCCTCCTCATCAGTTATATATCAGGTGACTTGATGATAGTTTGTCTTTTGTCTACACAGTTACACATTCTGTCCTGCTTACCCTTTGAGAGTAACTTGTAGATCTAATTCTTCTGTCTTTATTAATGTGAAGAAATTATTGCGGGAGGTTTGCATGCATGATGAAGAACTATGTTCTACTTTCCTGAATCGATTGTTCAACACTCTAAGCTGGGCAATGACGGAATTTTCAGTTTCAATTCGTGAGATGCAGGAAAGTCACAAGGTATTGTTCCCTTTCACATCTATTATCTTTCTATGTTTGGATCAGTGAGGGAGAGGGAAGCTATAGCTCATTTATTGATCTTTTATCTCTGGTGGTTTTGTGGTACTGTTAAATGCTATGTACACCAAAAAGAGGTTCTTCCATATTGTCCAATTTCAGGGAGTTTTGAAAAGTTGATATGCATACTACTCTTTTAACCAAACAAAGGAAATTTCTGCCTTCTACTTTTACTTCCCCCTTTCTCCATTGTTCTCTTTTCAACTGACCACACAGGAATGTCCGTCTTTGAGTTCTATTACAATGTCATTTTGTTGTATGCCGTTTCTAATTTCCCAAGGTAACTACTTTTGTTACAGATTTGCTGATAATATGATAGAGAGGTTGTGCTCTATATTACAGAATATAGTTACAAATGAAATGTTTTACTACACCTTGCGTGTTTTATTTACCTCCAGAAATGCTATTTTAAATATACATTGTAGTGAATTGCCTATGATGATATTCTGATCATGGTTTCTTTCATTAAGTCCTTGAGTAGAATATTATACCAGTTATAAACCAAAGCATATCCTCATGACAGTTGCATTAAAAAAAAACTTAATTATTTACGTCCATCTTAGAGTTTCTATTGATGTTGTACTAGTTATTTGTAGTATTTTGGTGGGGGTGGGGGGTTGAATATCTTAACTGAAGGTGACATTTGCATACTGTCTTGCAAAGGTGGAATAGTAGTTTATGGAATTGAAGAAGTTTTTTATTGTTCTTTTCTTATATGTATTAAAATGTTTAAATGTGCTTTCTAGGTGTTGGAGTTTCAGCAAAGGAAATGCAGTGTCATATTTGACCTATCATGCAATCTTGCAAGGGTGTTAGAATTTTGTACCCACGAGATACCTCAAGCATTTCTCTCCGGGGCAGATACAAATTTGCGAAGGCTGACTGAAGTGATCGTCTTTATACTAAACCACTTAATTTCTGCAGCTGATCCGGATCTTTTTGACCTGTAAGTTTCGACATTTATCTGGACCACCTTTTCGCCTTTCCCTTTTTTTTGGGTTTATAGGGAGTGAAGGAGTGTAAAGTCATCTCTGCGTGTCTGACACAGCCAAAGGACAATCTTATTCCAATGAATAAAAGATCTGTTGTCCAGTCGAGTTGAGCTCATCCTTTATGAGGTCCTATTTTGTTTTGAATTAGCTGCCTCACATTTGACTGTAAATGGGCACCCACCATCTCAGTTGGCGATACTGATACTTCTATTCTGGTAACTGTGAAATCCTCTATGTTAAAAAACAACAACATACCTAGTGTAATCTGACAAAGTGGGGTCTGGAGAAGGTAGAGTTTACATCTTACCCCTGCCTAAGAGGTAGAGAGGTTGTTTCCGATAGACCCTCGGTTCAAGAATAAACAAATCAAAGCGATGCAGAAAAGGAAATAACAGATGAAACAAAGCACGTCAAACATTATCTGAAGTAAAAATAATACGATACACAAAGTTCAAGAAACAATAGATAATATCATAAATCTACGGGCGAGACACTTGTAGGAGTAATATTATGCCTAACAGTATTGGTGGATTTATTAAACAATGCTCTATTCCCTGCTACCTACTACCTTGATTCGTGTCCTCCACAACCTCCTATCTAAGGCCATATACTCAGTAAGTTGAAAACTGCGTTATTTCCTGTCAAATCCTCTATGTTCTGAAGGTAAAAATATGTCGTGCTTTTATCACACATCCCACACTATAATTTCTTTAGTGTTGAATCAAAGCCCTATCAGCCAAGTAAGGAGATCGATATTAGGAGAGAGAATGAAACCTGATATTTCTGGAAAAAAGAAAAGAATTTCCAATTGGCAGACCTGCATTCACCTAAAACATTTCTATGGTTTCATTCATCTTAGCCCTCTTTTGTCTGTGCGCGCGCAAAACACGTTTCATGCATTATCAGAATATGGTTGGTTGCATTTCTTTTGACCATAGCTCGATATTTGTCTGTAACATGGTATTAAGTTCCTTTGTCTATGTGTTGTGTGTTTAGAGTCTTGTTTCCTCGTAGTTTTTGGGGTATTCAGTTGTGTCATTCTTGCAGATTCCTAAGGCGTCCAGGTCATTCCCCAGAGAAAGTAAATAAAGGCATGATTTTGGCACCCCTTGCTGGAATCATTCTTAATTTGCTGGATGCTAGCAGGAAGTCAGATACCGGAGAGGATGACATGCTTGGGATTTTTGCCAGCATGGACTGCCCTGATACTGTAGTCTGTGGGTTTCAGTATCTTTTGGAGTACAATTGGGTTAGTCTTTTCTCCACTTCATTAATTTGGTTGTACCCTAGGCTCCAATTTCAGACTGGCATGGAAAATTGGTATACAGCCAAGAAAATTGCTTCTTCAAAAGAAATTTGTTTTACTATGGTTTTCAGACATGGTAATTAGAAAGCTGAGCACTGGTTGACTGGTTTGAGCTCAGTTGCTGTTTTTGATTACCGCCTATATGTGCTAATGTGTTTGGAAAGGGTTCCAATAATTATTGCTCTTTGGTTGCTTCATCTGTATTCTAACTATCTTTTCTTGAATTTCAGGCTAGCTTATTCAGGGGAGATGATTATCTAAAAGAGATTGTGCAACTGGAGATATTTACAGGTCTGCTTCTCCGTCAGAAAGAGGTAGCGCACCTTGAGAGACTAGGATATGAGGGTGAAATTGAAACAGATAATGATGACAATATGTGCTGCATCTGTTATGCATGTGAAGCAAATGCTCAATTTGTGCCCTGTCTGCACGTTTCTTGCTTCGGCTGCATTTCAAGACACCTTCTCAACTGTGAGAGATGCTTCTTTTGCAATGCAACCGTTTTAGAAGTTCTCAAGGCTGATGTAAATGCAGATTGAGGTCATTTCTCGAACTTGGAAGAGTAAAGTTGGACAAGGGGGTTGCCTCTCTTTTTTGCTAGTGATTGGTGAATGAAACAGTGGTTAGACGGTTAGGCTAGTAGTCGGTTGTCAGCTAAGGGATCTGAGCTGTGAATTTTGATGGATGAGTCCCATAGGAGAGGCAAGAAAGATGGTAATAAAAGGGGAATACTTTCAGTTTGAAGCTATTATTTTTTAGGCATTAGAATTAGAATAGAAAGCATAAGCTTTGTTATATTTACCAGAGTAGATGGGATGGGAAGGCAGCATCGCTCTGGCTAAAAGTTTTTGTAGTGGAGGCAAGGGCATTGTTTTGTGAATATATGAGGTGTCAAAATTTGAAGAAAATCTTTTTTCTTCTGTTCAATCTTTGTAGTTTATACGCATGGATCAACTTTGGCTTGTGCTTGTTTACCAAAGCTGTGAAATGATGTGCAACATTATATGAGAGTGGAAGCATAGAGAAGTTGAAGAATTGGAAATGTTGGAACGGAGACGGGCACAGTTTTGTTAGTAATTTAAACTAGTATTTCAAGCCAAAAGGTATGAACCCTCTCAGGTTTCTTAGAGGATCAGTGAAGCCAAAATTAGCTTGGATCCTGGCTTCTATATATATATTTTTTAAATCCCTAAAGATGTTTTAGATGTTAGTATAGGACATTATTCAGTGTTGGTTCTCATGCTTGGCTGCTTTGCCTGTACAGTTCAAACACCTTTGGTAAATAAAATTTCCCTTTTTACTTGCCAAAAGAAAAACAGAAGTTACAACGTAGATCATGTAACAATTATTTCATGTATATCATTTTCAGATATCCGAAGGATAAAAATAACGGTTTTTGTAATGATGATAAGGCTTGAATATATATATATCCTAATTATTATATAAAACGAACG
>JACEIK010004273.1:71400-138552 GCA_018107945.1 Datura stramonium
ATGAGCTCCAAAAGAATGGTGATATCAATGTGCAATAGATTCGTTCAAGTGACAATGTGGTTGATTTATTCACCAAATCTCTACCAACTGCAACTTTCAAGAAGATGGTGCAGCAGATCGGGATGCAAAGATTCAAGGATGTTCTCATTAGGGGGATCCCTTACAAGGTTTTGTCCCACTGGGTTTTCCTTATAAGATTTTAATGAGGCAGCCAAAAATGCGTATTATTGATATGTGTACTCTTTTTCCTTCACTAGATTTTTTTCCACTGGGTTTTTTCTAGTAAGGTTTTAACGAGGCAGATTATCTATCAAATAGACATTCAAGGAGGAGTGTTATAAACATATTTGTATTATAGTGAATATCTATAAAGGTATTTGTATTGTAGTGGATACATGTATTTATATTATAGTGAAAGTCTATGTTTTGGAGAAAAGTTAGGAGAAATTATCCCTATAAATAGAGGGGTTCTTCTTCATTGTATTTCATCCAATCAAGAGAAATAAGAACTTCTCTCTTTCTCTACAATATTCTTGTTCTTTCTTTATTATTTCATAACACGTTGTCAGCACGAGTCTCTGCCTTGAACACTCACTTTGAAAGATCTGAGGTAAGAAAAATCAAAGTTTTCTTAGAAAGAAGAAGGTTAGTATTTTTTTGATATTTATGTCTTTATAATAAAAATATCGATTTTGTACATGAATTTGAAAGAAATGACTTATTGATTCACTTTGCAATTCATGTCTCATATTTGTTCCAGAAGAACAATATTGTGAAAAATATATTTGTTCTAGAAGAACAATATTGTGAAAAATATATTTGTTCTAGAAGAACAATATTGTGAAAATATATTTGTTCAGTGAACAATATTGTGAAAATATGTAAAAGAAATCATCTATGTTATATGCATACCTCGATTTGCTCGGCGACAATATCTTAAAAGGGTTTTAAACTATCATACCTTATGTGGTTAAGAAATATTTAGATGATCATGTTCCATTCCTGAAGAATGAGAAATTGAGAAATTTTGATAAATGTTACAAATATAGATCTATCTCTGAATCTAGTCACACGAAGTGATGTGACAATACTTAATAAAATCTTGAAATTTACTCGGTAGTAAATCTGAAATTTCTTGAAATAAATAATACATGTCATGTATTGGCTTACGAAGTTTTACTAGTATGGATAAATCTCAAAGCAAGTTATCAATTATAGAACATTTGTTTGATTGATTACGGTACCACACATAGGATATTCAAAGATGAAATATTTTCTTACTTAAATATGGGCAAGATAAATATTTTCACGATATTTAGTAGTACCAATTTGATTGAAGGCTTTGGGAAAGTCAATATAATCTTTGCCTAAGGAACCTAAACTCATCCTAAATAATGTCATGTTTTCTCCTAAGTCTCGGAGAAATTTGTTGAGTTTTAAGATATCCGTGAAAATGGTGATCATATCGGCCACAGTGGATGAAATGATATTGAATATCTTGGTATCACCAAGAATGTCCTAAAATGGAACATGTGTTATAGAAAAAGTTCTACACTTTATCAAGTCGCTTGTATTGGACAAAGATTAGTGCAATTAAGGCACATTCTATAGTAAACCAAAAGTTTACTAATTCCAATACTTTTGTACTTTGGCATGATAAATGGGACATCATGAATCTATAATGATGAGAGACGAATTATAGAAAATTCAAATGGGCATCCATTAAAGAACTTGAAGATTCTTTCAAATGGTAGATTTTCTTGCTTAGTGCTTACATTATCAAGGCAAGTTAATTGTGAGACCATCACAACAAAGGTTGAGATTGAGTCACTGCATTAAGGCATACATGGGGATATCGTGGACTTTATCCAGCCACTGGTGGGTCATTTAGATACTTCATGGTCCTAATTAGATGCTTCCTCTAGATGGTCTCATGTGTACCTATTGTCATCTCGCAACACAGCGTTGCAAAATTATTGGACACAAATAATACGATTGGGACACAATTTCCACGATAATCAAATTAAGTCCATTCGCCTTGATAATGCTGCGAGTTTTCATCCCAATCTTTTAATGATTATTGCTTATCAATTGGAATAAAAAGTTGAAACATCTATATTTCGTGTTCACACTCAAAATGGACTTGCCGAGTCACTAATTAAACGTGCAAGGTGTGCCCAAGGCCATTGCTCACTTGAAAACTAGGCTGCCCGCTTACATTTGGGGTCATGCGATTCTACATGTTGCAACAATTGTTCGTCTCAAACCGACAAATAATCATAATTTTTCTCCGTTACAATTGGTTTTGGGTCAAGAACCTAATATTTCTCATTTGAAATTTTTTTGGATGTGTTGTATATGTGCAGCAGCACCACCACATCGCCAAAAATGGGTCCCCAAATAAGGTTAGGGAATTTATGTTGGGTTTAGATAAGCCTCATTATTGCTACCTTGAACCATTAAGTGGAATATGTTCTTGCTCGATTTGCGGATTGTCGGTTTGATGAGACAATTTTTCAAAAATTAGGGAGAAAATTGTGAAATCAAAGAGAAATTTTGTGAAAAATCCATCAATGTCTCATCTTGATCACGTGCTTTATTGTGAGCAAAGAAGTACAAAAGATTATTCATACGCGGAAAATTGCAAATCAAATGCCAGGAGCAGCGTTCAGATTTTAAAAGAATTACTAAATCACATATTCTAGAGGAGAATGTCCCAATTAGAGTCTGATGTCCTAGAAGGACCATCTACTAGTGTCATAACCAATGAGTCAAGCACGCATAAAGCGTGGTAGATCATTGAGTTCTAAGGATCGAAATCCTAGAAATAGAAAAATAAATGGTCAAGATGACACTACGATAGAACCACATATGGAAGTTCAAGACTTGAGCAATTTTGATATCCCGTGAAGAAATCAATGAGCCTGGACTCAAAAAAATGAGGACTATCCATAAATTCAAGTGATGCGGAATGAATCAGTCAAAAATAGTGATGGATTATGTCTTTGCATATAATGTTGCAACAAAAATCATGAAGGATAGTGGGGATCTTGAACCTCGATGCTGTCCTGGAATAATGCGACAAAGAAATGATTGGCCAAAATGGCAAAAGCAATTCAATCGAGTGAATTCCTTGTCAAGCGTGAAGTTTTGGGACCCATAGCTCAAACATCTAATGGTATTAAGCCTGTTGGCTATAAATAGGTCTTTGTGCGAAGAAAAATGAGAAAAATGAAGTACAAAGTACAAAACACGCCTTCTTTGCACAAGGATTTTCTAAAGGCACAGTATCGACTATGAAGAGACATACTCACAAGTTATGGATGCAATAACATTGCGTTATCTTATAGTTTCACTGTCCCGTAGAGAGGCTTGAAATGCATTTGATGGATGTAGTTGCGACTTATCTTTTATGGATCACTTGATAATGAGATATACATGAAAATCCACGAAGGATTTAAAATGCAGGCATATCATTCAAAGTCTCAGGAAATATATTCAATTAGATTGCAAAAATTATTGTATGGTTTGAAGCAATACGGACGCATGTCAGTAGAGCGTCTTAGTGAATATTTATCTAGAGGAAGGTTATATAAATGATGAGAAATTTGCCCATGTGTTTTTATAAACAAAACGACGAGTTTGTCATATAGCACATTTTATGTAGATGACATAAATCTTGTGGAACTCCAATAGAGCTTGAGCAATTGATTATTTAAAGAAGGAATTTGAGATGAAAGACACTTGGAAGAAAGACAAATTATGTCTTGGTTTGTAAATTGAGCATTTGAAAAATGGTGTCTTTATTCATCAATCGCCTATAGAAAAAGGTGTTGAAAAGATTTTATATGGATGGCGCACCATTAAGTACTCCTATGGTTGTTCGATCCTTGATGTGAATAAGGATCCATTCGACCTCAAAAGGAATGAAGAAACTCTTGGTCCTGAAGTACCATATCTTAGTGCAATTGGTGCACTAATGTATCTGCTAACACTACAAGGCACGATATAGCCTTTTGGTTAATTTGTTAACTTAGAAAGGTATAGTTCTGCTCCTACTAGGAGGCATTGGAATGGGATAAAACACATAATGCGGTATCTAAAAGGGACTACTGATATGGGCTTATTTTATTCTAATAATTGCGGTCTCGATCTTGTTGGTTATGCTTGATCTTTAGGTATTTATCGACCCACACAAAGCTCGATCTCAGCGCTCACGTGTTCATATGTGGAGTGCGCAATATCTTGGAGATCTCGCCGAGTCTCTGTGCTTCTTCATCCAAATCATGCTGAGATAATAGCTATTCATGAAGCAAGCCGAGAATGTGTGTGGTTGAGGTCCATGATACATCTCATTAGAAAAATATGGTTTGAACTTGTTACACCTAGTAAAATTTCCGACACATAGATGGCCTATTCGCATGTTGGTTAAGAGTTTTAGAATGCCATACATGCTGAAAAGGCCCGGAAAGATCAGGCAAGCGCCAAGTCGGCGCGTCGCAAGGCAAATGCGCTTATAAATCGCATTTCGGGAAACGACTTATAAATCGCATTTCGGGAATGCTACTTATAAATAGCATTCCATGAAAATGTGACTTAAAGGTCCCAATTATATATAAGCCCCAATTCGGTTTTTGTATCATTTAATTCATAATTTCCGAGGAAGAGTAAACGGAAACGGGGGGCACGAGTTTATTTGAAATTAGATGGTTGCGCTATCAAACGCGGTCCAAACTCAAATCCAACCTCGAGATACGGTATTTAGCAGCAGGAGCATTCCTACTGATTTAGTTTTGCGAAATTCGGCCGGCAAATCGTCGCGCTACCGGGCTAAGGTAAGTGGAATTGCTCCAAATTAGTGTCAATATACTCATAGCCTTAAAGTGAATATTTCTCATACGGACTTTCAGAGAAATTGCAAGTTTTCGACCGTCTTTCGATAAGCCAAAGTTTAGACTATAAATATATCGAAAGTGGTGTTTTCCTCGGAGATATTGGTGTATTTAGTTCTAATTGATATATATGTGAATGCGGTTGGGAGAAATGGTTGGAGTACTTGTAGAAGGTTTATGGATTGAGTCGGATGTGTCCAGTGAAGGTATGTAAGCTAGTCTCTTCGGCAAGTTAGTAACTTTAGCCTAGTATAATACGGAAACTCCGTAATAGAATTTCGGAGTCGAATATTGAGTTTTGTCGCAATTGATAAGCTTTGTCTTGTGTTGTTATATCATATTGATCAGCTAGTAAGCGGTGCCAAATGATGAGATATCATTTCAGACTCAAATTATAACCAGTATGTGTTTAGCAAGCATGTTTTTATAATAATATGACATATGACCCGAGAATAAAAGCTAGTAAAAGTAAATCGAGACAGTGAGATAATATTCCAAATACGATGCAGTCGAGATAGTATCTCGGCTACGAGTATAGCCACTCTGATGAGATAATATCCGGCTCTCGTATAGCCATACGATTAGATAAAGATCTCAGATTCGGTATAAACGATATGAAAATCGGTATAACACAGAAAGAGTTCATAATAAAAATGAATACAGATAGTATTTTGGTTCAAACATGCTTGTTATATGTGACTATTTATTGATTGTTGAGACTTGTTTGTGTTATGAGGGGAACCTTTGGCGTCTCGCCTTTGGGTTGGTCTTGTATCGCCCAGGCGGGTGGGTATACGTCACTCCAAGGAGTGGCGTCACAGTGCACTTGATAGGGCCGAAGATGGGATGAGACTTTCCCAGTGTCGAGTGTCGGCATAGCAGTCTGATTTACCTGTTGTGCGGCTTGCGCCCGAGCAATTTTTAGATACGATTAGGTCTGGTCTGATGCAGAGTCCTCCGAGACTCGAACCACAGTTATTTGCTCAGGCCATAGCCCGGGCGGAGACCGGCGGCGGAGTGCTCGTAGTTAGTAGATGAGTGGGTGACTTATTTTTGGATGGTTTTGACCAGGTGAGAGGTATATAGATTGTTTGATTGGCGGCACCATCCGGCTTATGGGGTTGGTATTGGTTCTTGCTTGCTATATATATGTATTTATGTGTTTTAAAAAAATAAATTAATCCCTTGATCCCGATTTTGATTGTTAAATATTATTATAGAAAAGTTTGACTCAGTTATCAGTTCATACGGTCGATTATTTCACATTATTGAGTTGCCAGCTATGTTGTTTATATTCGAATATGTTCGTTGCTTTCACGTACTTGGTACAGTGAATGCGGCGTTGGGCCGTATTGCACCTGCCCAATTGCACTCATAGACGAGACGATCACTGCGTGATTCCGGCCATTTCGTTAAGTCATCGGCGCTCCTATCATCCACAGAGCTAGACAGCTAGAAGATTCTATTTCCTTTCTTTTGTTGTACGGTGCGGGTAAGAATTGAGGCCCCCCCATCAGGACCATTTTTATCGATATTCATAGAGTCTTACTTGATTGTGTATATATATATCCCCTTTGTGGTAGTGGTCTGCTAGGTCAGTGTGGGGTCGTGCATTTGTTTGGTTGTTTAGTATTGTTGAATATGTTGGCCGTGTGAGGCCATATTCTGCTAATAGTGGTGACCTTTAGGTCACGTAGATGAACAGTATTCTTTATGTTGATTACAGGTAACTAGACGGCATGGTGTCACCAGCCGGCCACGTTTCATCAAGAGTAGGATTATGGTTAGTGAAGTTGTAGTACGGTGGCTATAGGCCGGTCAGTTGTATTTACGGCAGATTGTATAGCAGATTGATTCCGGGGAATGCGAGATAGAGCCCGGTCGAGGCACCGGATGTGCTAGGCTCACCGGTTGTAGTCCAGGTCCTAATAGGGCACGGGGTTCGATCCTCATATACCCCGGGCGAGGGCGTGATGAAGCGTGACAAAGTACCCACAATTTTGTCTGAAGATAATCTTGCATGCATAGCACAACTAAGGGAGGATTCATAAAAGGAGATAGAGACGAAGCACATCTCGCCAAAGTTTTCTACACACATGAGCTCCAAAGAATGAAGATATCCAATGTACAACGGGTTCGTTCAAGTGACAATGTGGGTGATTTATTCCTGGAAATCTCTACCAAGCTGCCTTTCAAGAAGATGGTGCAAAAGATCGGGATGCAAAGATTCAAGGATGTGTTGTCATTAGGGAGTTAATACCGTTGTACTCTTTTCCCTTACGAGGTTTTGTCTCAGCTGGAGTTTTCCTTGTAAGGTTTTTTAATGAAATGACCAAAATGCGTATTATTAGTTATGTGTACTCTTTTCCTTCACTAGATTTTCCCCTTTGGGTTTTTCTAGTAAGGTTTAGTGAGGCATATTATCTATCAAATAGACATTCAAAGGGAGTGTTATAAACATATTTGTATTATAGTGAATGTCTATAAAGGTATTTATATTGTAGTGGATACATGTGTTTATATTATAGTGAAAGTCTATATTTTGGAGAAAAGCTAGGAGAAATTATCCCTATAAATAGAGGGGTTCTCCTTCATTGTATTTCATCTCATCAAGAGAAATAAGAACTTCTCTCTATCTCTTTCTCTACATATTCTTGTTCTTTCTTTATTATTTTCATAGACAATTAATTCAGTGGAATCGCTTTTGATGGCATATTTCTATAAAAACAAATGAGTATAGTAAAAACGATATTAAAATTTGATTACTTCTGAAACAGCAAATGCAAATTAACTCACTTTCAAAATAATTCCTCAGGATAAGTTTTTCTTACCTTAATCATAAATTTAATTTCTTTAAAATAGTTGCAGATTTGTGGAAAGGCCATAAAGTTGTTTGACCCTTCCAGATTACAGTTAATCTTGTTTACTAATTTCCTCATCAATTAAAAGTTTGGTAAACATAAAAATTTAAACGGTTAGTATTATTGTGTATATAAGGAAAAAAAATCATAATTAGCTATTAATTATGAGAATGAGAAGGAAAAAATTTGTTTGACCTTTTAAATTACTTGATTTTAGATTAGTTGTGAAACGTAAAGGAAATTAAGTGATTTAGTTCCTGCAAAAAAAAAGAAAAAGATTGTATTACTAGTCTTAGATTTAACTTCTTTAATTTATGGGAATGACATAATCTTATTTACCCAGCCCCTATTATTTCTCCACCAATTGAATGTCTTTATTTCACTATAAATACATTGCTAAGGGTGCCAATTAAAATCAATAATAACAATCACATAGTTACTCTGAATTGCTCCCTAGAAACTTGGAAGAGAATGGAAGGCAACAATATTCTTTAAGATTTTCTTGGTCTCTTTGTTGCTTATTTTGATAGGTAAGCAATTTAGATCTAGACAAGTTTGGCAATTGTGTTGTCTTTATGCATATAATGATTAGGATTAATTTAAGTTATATACTTACAATGTTACGACTTTTTTCATTAGTAAAATTTTTTTACGTACACCACTGATATGTCTAAAAATAATGTGAATATTGCTAGGACAAGGAAGCAATGGAGCGTCAGGATGCACTAAGGATAACGATTGCGTTACCAGGGTGAGATGCATAGACGCACACCCCATATGTGATGCAACACATAAATTACGCTGTCCAGGAAAACCTCCAGCAATAATTATAATGGACCTAAAAGAGTTGACAAGACAGACCAAAACTAATTTATGTTTGTTGTTGTGCAATATTGAACCATGATTTATGTTGTTTTTTTTCTGTTTCCCCTTTTCATAGGTTCAATAAAATGTCCATTGTTGATGTTGGAAAAGGATTTGCTCCCTTTGACTTTGTTGTTTGCGTGATGTGGTAGATATTCAATGAATTTCTTTGATCATTTATGTTTAAATGGTTTAAGGAAACTCTTAATTATGTAAGAGACGAATAGATTGGAATGATACATGTATTATTAAGAGGACTTAGAAAAGTAGGGTGTGCAGAAGGAAATCGATAAATCATACCAATTCGGTAATTCGAGTCAAATCAATAAAAAAACATGAACAAATCCTAGCTTTAAGAGAGAAGATTTTAGTTCCGGTAAAGACTTAATTTATTCAACGGCGAACCTTAACGCATCGGGCGTCGTGTCGCGTTCAAAACTCGGGGTCCCCTGTTTCACTCACCTTGGAACAGAGTGTCCATAATGGCGAACATAGAAAATATTTCATTCCCTTGGTAAAACGTGCATAACTTCTTCTATGAATCCTAATTTAAAGAACTCCTAGTTGATCTTTGAAGACAAAATTATACAGGACTGAATAGAGCAAAATGAATATTAATGCATGATTACATATACAAGGCAGCATCTGAAAATTTTGCTAACTAAATGTACATTGATGTATAAATACAAATTGAAGCATACAATATTTCACAAGGTATTAAGGATTTGGAAGTGAAACAGAAATTGCATTGCTTATGGGACAAATAATAAAGGCTGTTAGTAGTAGTGCAACACCTTAAGCAAATGCATATGTTAAAGTTTCAACTTTCAATATGAAAAGGTTTATTCCTCTTATGACTGAGATAAACCTGCAATTTCCTTGAGTGGCTTCCACATGAACTTTCTCCTGTACATGCCATGTATAGAATAGAATGCAATACAATAGTCATGTAATGAATCAAGTTATAAATGTTGAAATGCTTTTAAGTTTGCATCTCTTAAATTCAAAACTAAAGGGATTCAATACTCAAAAACGACGAAGAAAAGAAAGTTAAAAAGATACTATCTTGTCCTGACTCTTGCATCTACAGCCTAAAAAATTATACTCCCTCCGTTTCATTTAGCGTGTCTTAGTTTAAGAAAGTAATGCTTTTAAATATTTTGACCTTAAAATAAAGATGTACATATAATGTATCAAAAATCCCCTTAAACTTGGTTTTAAACATACCATGTGGGATGTTTGAATTGAAACTACTAAGTATAGGAAGTAACATTGTTCTTGAAGCAGACTATAAAGGAAAGTAAGACACAAAAATTGTAACAGAGGAGTGTAATAAATTATGTGGCATTGACCCCAGAACAGAAGATTGAAAGGAAATCTTACCAGTTACCACACTCTGCAATGACTCTCACGTTAGGACGAAGTGTCGGAATGCAGCAAGAAACTGAAGCTCTGCCTTTGATAATACCTGAACAGTTTATGTCGAAAAGTTAATAGATCTAAGCCAAAATGCTGATAACAAACTAATAAGACTATGCAAATGTGAAGGATAAGGTTGAACCTTGGCTTCTATTATCCAAACGACTAATCCTTTGGCATCCGGAGGGAAGTAGAAAGCCCTATCAACTTCAGGAGGGGAAAATACCATCTAGCTATTGGTTGCTTCCCAACAGCAGGCCTGCCACATTAAACATGCAGGTGACAGTCAATTAGATACAGCAGCTTGTATTTTTGAGAATAAGCATATTGCGTGCGAATTAATAAACTTACAGGGCAGACAGGGTGGAACTTAGTGAGAGTTGTTTCAGGGTCACCGGGAGCCCCACGAGCAGAAGGTCCAAGAAATGATATCCTGGTACTTAAGGCAGTGTAAAAAGGTAGCGTCCTTCGTAACCCCTTCATGAGGAGAGTAAATTGCCAAGAGCTTTGTGTTCTTCCACATCTGACAGTGCCATTGACCCAAATCAGGATTTAATGAGATCTCCACCAGCCAAGTCCTCAAGTTCAATGTTACATCGCTGCTGTTTCTTTTTGTCTTGCTTCAGTCCAAGTCTTCTGGATCTCATACCCTTGGATATGCTATTGAATTATACTCGTTGCTTCTGCAGACCATAAGACTGCAGTGCCCCTTGATAACAGGCTGCATTTACACTTTAATTCAAATTTAATTACACACAACCAAAAAAACTAAGGCATCATAATGAAAACATTGAATGTTAAGAAGGTTGGGATTTTGCAGATACTGCATCAGCTCTTAAGGTATTAAATGCCCGAACTGGATAACAACTTAACAACAACAACAATATACCCATTATAATCTCACAAGTGGGGTCTAAAGGAGGGTGATGTGTATGCAGCCTTACCCCTACCTTGTGAAGATAAAATTGTTTTCGATGAATAGAAACAAGTGGCATATCCAAAAGTCAAGTATGTAAAACAAATATAGTAGCGAAGAAGCCATGTTAAAAACAATTAAGAAAGGAACAAGTAGCAACAACGAATAACATGATAAAGTAGCAATGTTGACTAATAAGACAATTTAAATATTAGAGAATTGATAAGATTATGTTATAGGGAGAAATGAAATGGTGCCTAATATAAGCAACTCAAGAAACTCAAGAACCAGAAGTCATTTACCATTGTCAACAATGGCTAGCAACATTGTCAATGCACTGTTTAACATGGAACAGTTAGCACTAACATTCTCCGCTTTACAGACCAATATCAGGGCAACTCCGGTTCTCATACCATGTGAAACATAAAGTGGGAACAAATGTGAGTTGGAGCTGAATCTCTACACCCCAAAACATAACTCTAAACATAATTAAGTAAAGTCTACACTTTTCCTCTCTACTCAACCAATATTTACATTTAATAACAAGCTTGAATCGCCCATTAGGATAACAAGTCTTGATCTTTTCAGTTCTTTTAATCATTACTCTAGTTTCAAGATTTTGTAACAACACATAATAGCAACTAAGCATGTATCTTATACACAAACGCACGCCATGATATTGGACAATAAAGCTGAAAATTGGGAACAAATGCAAGTTGGAGCTGAATCTTTACCAAAAATAGAACTCTAAACATAATTAAGTGTAAATTTTCGTCCCTATAACTTAATATTTATATTTAGCAAGCTTGAATCTCTCGTTAAGTTATCAAGTCTTGATCTTTACAGTTGTTTTATCATCACCCTAGTTTCAAGATTTTGTAACAACAAAGCATATCTTCATGAAGGAAAAGGGGTTATTGGGGGATGACCTGAAGAGGAGCACGGTTGCTCTTCAGTGGAAATATTGGTGACTGTTGGGCGCCGCCGGCAAAGAAACACGGTGAAATCAAGAACCTCCTTCTGCTGCTGCTGCTAGGAAGGTGTAGGAGAGAGTTGAGGGAGTGGTTGCCATGTTGGTGGCACTGTGATGCTTGTGTGTGGGAAGTGGTGGCACTAGCAGCTATAGCACCATCCACTGTGGACGGACCAGCGAGAACTTGGACGAATGGCTACTTCGTTCCTTGCCACTCAACCCAAGGAGGTGATAAAGTTTACTATAAATCTGAAATTTCTGAAAAGAGAAGAATAAACAAAAATTCTCTACCGTCATTTTATTTAAGGTCAATTTATTTGTCTTGCCCTTTTCTTTTTTTTTCATTTAAAGAAAAAAGACTCTTGTGTTTAATTTCAATTTTTCATGTTTAACAATATAAAATTAGTATATTTGTACATTCTATATTTATTTATTTTTATACATTCTACATGTGTTTATTTCAAATATTTTTGTATATTTTACATGTTTAATTTTAATGTTTTATCGATCATTTTCAAATATATTATTAGTATATCGAACCAGTAACAAAGGCATGGTTTCACTTCTACCAGTGGTATGAATGCTTCTTTCTTTCTTTTTTTAAAAAAATAACTTTGATGATAAAAATGACAATAGACTCTTGAGGATAAAAGAATTCAGTTGATCTCAATGGTTAGTCAACTAATAATAATTATCTCATAATGTCACATTTTTGTTAAAAAAAATTGAAATCAAGAGTGACTTTTAAGACAATAATCCAACCCCGGAATTATTAAGTTAGAAGAATCTTTGTTCTTTTCAAAGCAGCTGAATGACCCTCTTTTTCTTTTTTCTGCACAAAAAGGTTCTCAGTGTATGTTCTCAATCAGCCAGCCAAATCTCCTTGCCAGCAAGAACAGGAGATACATATTATCTAGTTATATTTCGAAGGGAAGTACAAATGGTGTAAGCTTTCAATGGGCTGCCTTCCCTATTGAGATCACCTAGTGGGTTTTATAATGTCAATGGTTCCATCACCTTCAGGTTCAAAGCTTCTTGTTAGAAATTCTGAAAGGAAGTCTCCGACCAAATTCGAGATTTGGGTTCCATCTCAAGTCGAAAAGGAGTTCCATGTCTCGCCTTCTGTCCATGGCTCTGTATATTCGGATGGATGGTACAATATCTCTTACCTACTAAGGGTTGTGTTTGTTATGATGGAAAATGTTTTTCCGGAGGATAGTGGTTTTCTTACGTAAGTAGAAAATATTATTCAAAAAATCTAATCTAAGCAATCACTAGGGAGTTGGGGTTAGGGGTGTGGGGGTGAGTATGAATGGGAGCTGCAAGGGGTGGGTGCGGGGAATGGGTTGAAGGGTGGGGAGAACATAATGTCATTTTATAGTACTTGTTTTCCTATTTCCATTAGGAAATCGTTTCCAAAAATTTTGATCAACCAAACATGGGAGGGTGAAAACATTACCATAAAATATTTTCACCTCACCATCATATGGTGTTCGTTAGCGATGATGATGCAGGTTTGAGGAATTTTGTGGAATGATGATGATGTAAAACCTTTGTTGCATACATTGGCTGAGGAGCCGGCTCCCTCTAAACCTATGTTTACTAGTTCCAGAGTACAAGAGAATTCTTCAGATAAGGAATGTGGTAGCTGGAAAGGTCAAGGGGATTGGGAAGAGGACTGGGGTGAAACCTACCCTGGAAAACGAAGCTTCCATTTTGTTATCAATGTTAACAGGTAAGATAACGTGTAGTGTAGTGTTTACTATATCAGTCTAAAGGGATATATATTTGATTTCTTTGGAGGGGAACACAATGTAAAATTTGTGCAGTGGAGAAGTACATCCTGTTGAAGGAACAAGGAATCTTAGTGTTGGACAAGTTATTGTGGGCTCACAAGCATGAGCTTGCAGCAATATCTGGTTTTTGTTGGGTGGTCATCAGATACTAGGAAGTTGGGCATCAAGCCATTGCTATGACTTAGACCATATTATGTATGCTGTTGGAAACAAACTCCGAAAATCAGAGATCATCAGTCTGGGCGATATAATTGATAGCTTCTCCAGATGAAGATATTGTGGATCGGCTGCAACTGTGTGAATATAGTGCAGCGAGGACTGAGCTAAGGAGAATTTCCTTATTTTTATTTATTCCCCTTCATTATTTTGATGGAATTTTTCAATTGAAGAAGCTTCGCTCCAGTTAAGCTGACACAAAGAATAAGTAGTGCATTCTTTCCTCGTTTCAGGTATATCTGCTTATGTCGATGCTAGAAAGATGAGACGTGTAGATGAATACAAAGAATTCTTAAGAAGTTTGTGGAAGCGTGATCTACTTATTTTCATATTGTTCTTAGTTGACAATTATAGAAAATCAACAATAGCATCATAAAGAATCTGTCATTATTTTATATAGTTTATAAAGTTAGTTTGTTGGGAAAAGTTAAAGTTAATTGTTACTTTTACTGAATTTTCCAGCCCAGATGGAAAGGCCCTTGTGTTTCTGTCTGCAAAAAGTTCTGTAGACTCTTGGGTACATTCTGCAACTCAATCACTTCATAGAATTGATTGGTCCATAGATGGAAAACCAAGCCCAGATGCTGATATTCGGCGTGGTTTGCTCTATTTCTCTGTTCTTATAACTTTTATCAGCACTTTGAGGCTACTGAATAATCATTTGTTGCAACTAATTTTCATTCATGTATTATCTAACTGTTGGTGCAACACTTAAATGACAGGTTCCTGTTGTGATGTGTCCTGAAGATGGATGCTTCCCGGGCCTTTAAAGTGTTAATTTTCTAAGTAAACCTTGGCTTTCTGATGGATATACCATGATTTTATCTTCTGTCTGGGGCAGCACTGAAGTAATACTTTCAGTGAACGTGTTGAGGTAAGCAACTATGTATAAAGGTGACTCAATTTTTGACTGACATTAATGATTGCTTGTTAATTGATAATGTGGAAGGTGTCGCGCATTATCTGGAAACTCTAGCTTCTCTTGGAGCTTGCTTGCACTAGATGGTGATAACATCGTTGCTGGTAAGACTTAATTTTTTCTGCCAGACAACTATCTATGTTGCACAAAGTCCTTACTTTTATATTCTGATCAATCCAAGTTGAATAAATCTAAGTATTTATCTCCTGTATAGTCTGTAGCAGTCCCTGATATTCCAGAAATCAAGTATGGCAGCATTGTTGGAAAATTCGATCTGCAGAGGCCTTAGCAAGTTGGCAAGATATTTCAAGCCCCATATAGATGCTCTGAAAGGTTCATCTGGGTTTACAAAATGTTTTCATCAGAATGTTCTGCTCAATGCTTACATAGGAGAATGACAATTCTATTATTCATATCCATCTGTAATGCTCACAGGTCACTTCTCTGCATCTCATCCCGCCGAACTAGTATTATTAAAATTCCAGTCAAGGATATCTCGAGAACCTTACAGAGGTATTAATTTATCAGTCTGACTAAAACTTGCTATTACTTTTCTCATGACTAAAAGAAACAAAAAATATTGAAGTAATGGTAACAGGATACTTTCTCATCCGCTTAATTTGTGGTTCTGTTGAAATTTTAAAATTCTGCAAAGTAGCACTCTAATATAGAAATAAGAAATGGAAAATATTTGAATTTCCTGGAGCAGTTGATATAAATCTATTTTGGTGCCTCTAACTCATAATTTTGAGCAACTTGTCAAGCTCATACATATTATAATGGATTTTTGAGTTATTCTTGCAACTTGTTATCCTTGCGCCCTACTTATACATTGGCAGTTCTGCTACTATTACTGCATTCGAGTAAGTTTGCTGCTGCAGCTACTAGGAATCTGTCTGCAGCCTTCCTTGATGGTTGGAACATCTGATATCCCTGAATTGGTGCTATGCAGAGACGTTTGAACATATGGGAAAATCAATGTTTACTAAGGCTCCTTCATCTGAACACCTTTGCCGTCTTTCACAACAAATCACCAATATCACACATTTCCAAGGTCTGCTGTGATCAACAAAATCCCGGATTTGAAAAACTCCATTTACGCAACTGAGTGTTTCCAACCGTAAAGAAAAGTTGAAGTATTAAGTTTTCTGAATTTCAAGGATCACTGGAAAGCGTGTTAGAAGAAGTAAATCATGTCCCTATATGTATCTGAATGCATTTGCTACATCCGTTTCCTGTCTAATATTGCAGGTCAAAACACCTATACTCTTCTTGCTATGTACCAAGGACCTCCGTCTACCAATATGTACAGGCTTGCAAGTAAGATTCAATATAATCTTCTTCTTGTTTCTTTTATCCATTACATGTTTATGATTCATTATCAACATGTTATTGATAGATACTATATTCTTAAGGTATATATGTTATATAGATCATTCATTTGCCTTTAACATATTGCGTTGAATAGGTGTGTCATGACTCATAGTATGGGTTCTATATATGCAGATTCTTGAAGAGACCTAAAAAAAAATAGCAAAATTCTGAACATACCGTACCAGATAACTTCACAGAACCGTTCCAGATAGTTGAGTCCATTTATTTATCAACAATTCTTTGTAAAAGGACCTTTCTTGAATGATTCATAGAAACATGAATGGCACTGATTTTTAGAAAATTAGTAAGCATTTCTTACGTGAGGACCAATTGTTGTCAATGCCCAGCTTTTAAATTCCATCGTTGGTACTGTCGACTTTCTATATATATTCCAGTTATCAATCAGGAACACAAGAATATAAAAAATAACGAGCTTATATCATTAATTAATGAAGTTTCCTTTGGGGTTATATTTTTACTCTTAAAATTCATGGTAGCTGAGTTTGCTTGTAAGAGTGGGATTTTAGCCTTAAGTTACAATTTTGGTTCATGTGGAAGGTTTGATCAATTGGTTAGTAGTAAGATTGAAACTTGATTGTAAATTGGAACTTCATAGGTTGTTGGCTTTCTGGACATGTCATGGAGTTGCGAGTTTGTCTATATTGCGGAGGTTGATTTTTAGTTTAATGGAACGCTAATTTTTGAAGTGGTTCATTTAGTGTGATTGACCGTTTCAAACTCATTTTATGAATTGAGTTGCTTTGGAGATCTAAGGATACTATTTAGGACATTTTGAGCTTAATTGGATCGCGCATCCCGGGTAAGGGGGAAGATCTTAATTTACAAAGTGCCGCTCTTGAGCTTGGTTTCTTGCATATCTGTTTTGATTGTCTGGCTCATGTGTGGATTAGTGTGTGCTTGACGGACTTGTTAATATCGTAATTCCTTACTCTTGAGATTTGGGGATGATATCTTCCGAACATAGTGTGGTTTGAATATTACTCATATTTTGTGATTGTTTATGCCTACTTAGCCTACGATTGATGATGTATTTACTTGATCACCTATTGTCCTCGAGTTTATAAGACAATTGACCCGAGTCACCCTTCTCATCCCAATGAGACTTCGCATCGGAAGCCAATGGGCGAGCCTGCTGGGCCAAATTATCCTCCGTAGTCTCGAGCTTTTATTATTGTATATTATAGTACTATGCCAGCTCGCATATTATCATCTTCTCCTTCATAACATGACTAGTATCTCTCTTCTACACTTTGTATACTATTTCTCCTTGCATATTTCTCTTCATTTCATAATTATATATTTCGTTGCTTTTCACTTGTTCCACGTACAAGATGGAGCGGATCTGAACCTTACTTAGTCTTTGTAACTAAGCTGTATCACTACACATGCGATTGCTTTGCTTCTTGATTCGGTTGATGAGTAAATTATACGACACCTAATCCTTGCTATCTTTGAGGTGAGCCATCCGCCGGATCTGCGGAGATCACCCGCCTATCTTTCTTTTTATTCTCTTAGGTTTTAGTGGGGTTTGCATACCCCGACATCAAATACTTATTGATTTTTATAGATGCTCCATATTTATTTTATTTTGGCTCTAGTTGAGTTGTTGAGGTATTTCCTATTACTATTTTTCATTGACTTCACTATTTATGGTCTGAATTGTTTGAGACTTTCTGTATTTTGTATGTGATGTTTGTTTCTTCTTTCTTTCTTTTTTTTTGTTATTTGGTGCCAGTCACGTCTAGGGATAGTTTGGATCGTGACAATCAACTTTGTGAATAATAGACCACGAGAGATGTAATCTTAGAAAATAAAGAGTTATGCTAACCATAAGCAATTTTAGCTATAGCATTGAACGAAGGCACTAAGGATACAAGTGTATTTTATTTTTCACCCCCAGTCTAGGAGGATTATTAGTACTTCCACTCACCATCCATATGACTCGAACACCCAACATAGCGGTTGGAGATGGAGGTGCTCCACAGACTAAGCAAGCCTCCTCATCAGCGATAAACTCTTTTCAAAATTGCTAACCTCAACTAGAAACTTCTAAACAAAAGTACAATGGTAGAACTAAGCAACTATCTACCTTGTGGATTCACAATTTGTGAGAAGACAGCCTCTGTGACGTGTTCCTCTGACCCCTGGCCTTTTCGGTCTTCTTCTGCAACGCTTAACAATTCTGTATGCATACATAAAATATCATTTACTTTCTGTTCTGCCACCATTTTGGTCCATCAGGATGCAACTGAAGACAGTACTCAAGATTCCACAACACTGAACCCATTGAAGGCCGATTAGTTCCATGATCAGACAAGCAACTCACTGCAGTATCGACAAATTGCTTCAAACATTCTTGTATAATCTCCCCCTTAACATGTGGATCCACAAGTTCCTTGGTAGTATTTCTCCTATGGCATTGTAGTGCCCAATCCGCTAGACTAACCTGTTCCTTTGGAAGACTAGGATTTAGAGCTGGCCTTCCAGACAGTACTTCAAAAAGGACAACCCCAAAAGAATACACATCAGACTTTTCTGTCAGTTGTTGTCTTCAAAATACTCCGGATCAAGTATCAAAACTTCCTTTTACCATTGTACTAACATGAGTTTGATGGAGATTAGGTCCCGTTTTCGAGAGCCCGAAATCAGAAACCTTTGCCACCCACTTGTCATCCAATAAAATGTTTGTAGTTTTCACATCCCTATGAATGATAATGTACCTTGCACCAGTATGAAGATAGTGAAGACCTCTGGCTGCACCAATACAAATATCTAACCTTTGCTTCCATGACAAGGGTGGCTTGTTGTGCTTGTACAGATGCTCTCTCAACGTCCCGTTAGCCATGTAATCATAGACTAATATCATCTCTTCATTCTCTTCACAAGCCCCAATCAATGAGACCAAGTGCCTATGTCGAAGTTTTGAGAGCAATTCTATCTCAGTTAGGAACTCATGAAGACCTTGATCAGAAGAAGGGTTTGCTCTCTTAATAGCAACAATAGTCCCTCCATCAATGTCTCCTCTGTAGACTTTACCAAATCCTCCAACTCCAATAACTCGTGACTCGTCAAAATTCTTGGTACCATGTTTTATCTCAGCCCCTAACAGGTGAAGTGCCTACAAGAAGCCTCCACCCATGTTAAATGTTACACTACTACCACACTACTCTTGCCTGAGATATTTGTTCTAGATTCTGTAGTCCTAGAACCTGCTATAAATTGGTAACCAACCACCTGTACTGAACTTATTCCCTCCATTATTCATATTCTTCACTGTGCACTAAAGCAAGTAAACCAAGAACAATACCTAAGCCAGCTGCCATTCCTACAACGGAACCAACTATTATGCCTTTCTTACTAGTTTTGTTTGAAGCAAATGATTGTTTTGGCAGAGAATGAGTGGCTAGAGCTGGGGGTGGTGATGGCACAGGATTGGGCCCTGCCAAATTACTCCTTATGTCATTGATCTTAAAAATCTCTAATCCATTGAGGATTGCATCATAAAACTCGGGCTTGGTCTTGTCAGTAGGATGTAAAGCCACCCACATTTCATTAGCACCAAGTCTGGCATATATTACAAAGTCATGTAGGCACACCTTGGGCAGCTTGAACCACTACAATCACATCAGCATTTTCTAAAGCAGTTTGATTATTAAGATATATGTTGAAGACCCTCTGATTCATCCTTTTCATTTGAAAATCACAAAAATGTAACCTCACCAAGATAAGTGAATTAGCATCAATTTGGAAGATCCAAGTGAGATTATAATTCCTATTAACATCTGGATTTGGGCCCATGGATCATTGCTGTCCTATAAACATCCACGGGAGCAATTGGGTAAATTAGAAGGATATGGAATTTTGAGAGTGTTATTAGCTGCAGATGTGATACCAAAGGATGCACCAAACAAATGAGGGCGTCATCATACCATATTCGGCCAGGATTAGTCATTATTTGCTGGAATATATTGTCCACCAACGTTTTAACCTGAACATGGTTTGCATAGAAGAAGCTTGTGTTTCGATAATCTGATTTGAGAAACCCACCATAGGCACCAGGCTGAAAGATTTCTGGCATTGAAACAATCTCAATTCCATTGATAAAGGCAAAAGAGTCCTTGTAGGCAGAGGAAGGGTAAGGTGATGTTAAGGGTGGCAGTTTGGAGAGGACAAAAGAGTAAATTCCCTTATGATATAAGCCTGTGTTAGTGCCTGTGCTGTGATTGAGGCACTGAAGTTGTTGAGAAGAGTAAACCCCGCAACGGTTACAGAGAAGAATGAATTGGAACAGTTGAAATCATCTAAGAAGGGTAAAAATGAAGTCTGATCCAATGGCGAGATTTGGGAGAAACAAAGACGCATAAGCGGTTTGAGTCTTGAAAATCCTAGTAGTCATGTAAGGGACATGAGAAGTCAATGAAGGGTCTTGGTATTTAGCTTTAGATGTGATTGAATTACCAGAAGAGGGAGGTGTGTGTGGAATCTGGACTCCAAATCCTGCCATCATCCGTGGCATTACTCGTAGCCCCACAAGAAGCCAAAACAAGGAATAAGTCTGAAACATCTGTAGATGAATACACCTTGCTTAGGAGGAAATGAAATGTGTGGTTATGATAACTACAAGGGTACAAGTGCAAATTTCATTGATGCCTCATGTAGATCCCAATAAATAAAAATTAAGGACATATGGTGCAGTTATTAGCCATTTAAGCTTAACAAGTTCTCTCCATTTCATCCATACACAGAGAAAATGGAGATTAAAGATACATGTTTTATTATCAAATTTTTGGTTTTCCTATAATTCTTTCTTTTTTCTATTGTTTTATTTCTTGTGTGAGTATTAGGATTGAGAAACGTCAGATACGGCAAGTTAGTGGTTTTGGTAACGCCTAGCACCTCTTTTCCCTCTGTATTCATTCATCTATTAAATAGGGGCTATTAAATTTTATTAAATAATTAACGTTCATAAACATTCTCATTGTTTGTTGAAAAAGACCAGTAAGGTTTTCCTAATTTTTTGCGCTAAAATGTCACTTATTTTTTTGGCTATTTCACTTTAAAAATTAATTTTTTGTCTTTTTAAATATAAAAGGTCATTTATTTTTAGTACTAAGCTCAAAAAATATTCAAGTTGAAAAAGTGATATATCAATCACTTTTAATGACACTACATGAATTTTTAACTTACAGGAGTAATCACAATCTTTGTCTCCACTTAATTGGTTGTTGTTATATTCACCAATCACACCTAATACTACATCTTTTTTGAAGGAATAAAACACCTTGAAATTGACATGAAAAATTAAAATTCTGTCTGTTTATTATTGTGACCTCTCCACTTTTCTTAAATTTCGAGATTAAGTGTTTTTAAAGAGAATAAACTTTCGAAGTGTTTCTTGTTTATTCCTCAACCACCGGAATCTGATGACATTTAGGTTAGATTACATTGTAGGATTCAATTTTGGAGCGGTATTCTGAATAAATTTTTATATTACCATATTCAAATTAATTTTTAATTTTAGATGAAGAGATGTTTCAATCATTCGACACTGATCTATATTACGAGCGCTAGCTACTGCTGCTAAACCTCCACCACTAGTCATTAAAAATTTATTGTATAATGATATCATAAATACAAAAAAATAAAAATAAAAGGGTGAAAATGGTTTTTACTCTCAATTTTATTTTAAAAATCAAACTTCTCCCTCAATTTTGAACAATAGACATTCTACCTACTTTTAATCTTAATTGACTTTTTAAAATCTTCTATTTCACCCTCGATAAGGGTGAGTGTTTTTTCTATGAAGATAAAATGAATTTGACATTTAAAAAGACTAGAATCATTGAAGATATTTATGTAACTCGATAAACTTTGGTTTAATGGTTTGTTACCTATTAATTATATTATGTTGTTAGTTTAAATATAAATTATTATTTTTTTATTGTTACATAAATTTTATTGTACGTATTATTAAATCCATCTTTACGTTACGATCAAAAATCTTTTCTTATTTATGTGACGATTGATTCAATGTGATTGAGTCGCTATCCTCTTTTTTTTCCTTCTATTTTGTCTTTGCTTATTAATATGTATTAGTCTGATTTTATCTTTTACCTATCTTTTTATAATAGCTCTACTCAATATCCCTACTTTTCTTATAGATTTTTCCTTTAAATTGTCATCTCTGTTGTGACGAAAAGGAAACGATACTGATGCATTCAAATGTTATATGCATCAAATAAAATAACGTTGTCCTTTAAATTATTATGTATGACAACGTATATGTGTGAGGAAAATGATACAATTTATCCAAAATGTATATCCATCAAATAAAAGCGAGTACACAATATCATATTATATTAAAAATGTGAAGACCCTTAGAAATGTTGATTGTACTTTTCTATTCTTGCATTCAAAAACCGCAATAGGCAAAATTATCATTTACAATATTTACACAATCATTATTTAAAATTATTATTTTTAATTATTCCATCACCTTCTATTTTGGCATAACTCTATTTATGATGTAACGTAAAAAAATTAAAAAAATTAAAAAAATTAAAAAAATTAAAAAAATTAAAAAAATTAAAAAAATTTTTTTATTATATTGAATTTTCTACTTATGGTATGACTTTATTTATAGTATAAATCTTTAAAAAGATAATAACAAAAATAATTTTAAAGTAAAGTTCTTCCCACGAAAATTTTTTGATTTGAACATTTTTTGTTCCTTTTTTTAATGGAACAAAATTCCTAATTGAATTTTTATTCTTTTTTATAACTTTAATTTCATAAAAAATAAAAAAATTAAAAAAATTAAAAAAATTAAAAAAATTAAAAAAATTAAAAAAATTTATAATTAAATAATTTAATTCATCAACTCTTCTACGTTATCACTTTTGATTGATCTCCAACCTTGTATGTTTCGTATTAATCTATCTTTTTTTCATGTTGCTTGATTTTTTTATATTGTGGATTTGAAAAGACAATAATAATTGTTATGCCATAACTTCGTTGTCTCTTTTAGTTGAGTCTAACATTGATATTATGTTATATCCTTTAATTGAGTGTTATATTGATATTATGTGATTTAAAATTTATGTTTTATGGCCGACATTTCTTCATTTACTCATTCTCAAGTTTCATATTATGGTAAAGCTGTCTCTTTATGATCTCTCATATTCTATATTTATATTTTATATTTATATTTTATATAAGTTTGAGTTCTTATTTTATTATATTTTTATATTTTTATATATTTTTGACCATTAAAGTTTAATTTTTGCAAGGCTCAAAAGTTCGTACTATACTTTTCAATAACTATATTGAAAAGTGAAAAAAATATTTACAACGAAATAAGATTAGTTACATCATAAACAAACGCATTAACAATGTTAAAGCCCAATTTTATATCGGTAAACAAGGAAATTGAGTCAATTTCTCTTGGTACTTTTTAAAACAAAGTTCATTTGAAGATACAATACAATCTTCCGATGGAAACAATCTTTGGCAATTTCTTTAAGATTTCATCAACTAATCTAACATTCAACATATGCATAATATTTTACTCCTGTTTACTTAATATCCTTTATAGATATACTTGACATCTTTGTGAGTTCTAAGATCTTCAAGTGTGAAGGCCCTTAGTAATGTTGATTGAACGTTTTGCTCTTCATTAAAAGCATTGATAGATAAAATTATCATTTACTATTTTTCTTAAATAATTATCATTAAATTATTATCCTAATGTTTAGGAGTTTGAAATTAATCAAAGTTGTAGGTATTAAATTTTTACTTATTTGAAGAAGGTAAGAACTCGTGGTATTTAGTGTTTTAAACTTAAAGTTCCCAATTATAAAATCATGCATAATTAAAATAGAATTCATAAATTCAAAATTCTAATTCAATTTTAAAATTAAATTATAATTTTAATTAAATTACATGTTTTTTTTGTTTTTTTAATTTTTTCTTTTAATTTTATACTTGTTTTCTATTATATATATAAAATTGGAAAAAGTTAAAAAGTGTAATATTATTATGCATTAATACATTGTTTCTTCTTTTTCTTTTTTATTATTTTTTTTAAGTATCAGGTTAGAAAAACATATATATAGAAACACAACATACTTTAAGTTGTTTCAACCAATCAAGTGCTCTTGTAATTCACCTTTTTAGTTAAATCTACATTTTTTCATTTTAATTTATGTGAAGGTGTTTGATTAGACACATAGATTAAGACCAATAAGAAAATTAAGTTGAAATAAATCTCGTAAGCGTAAAATAAAAAAGTTAAATATATTATAACTAAATATCTAAAGTACGAAACCTCATGAAACTATCATTCACTTTTGCTCTTTTTAAAATAGAGTTTTGATTCCACTATTTTTATGAGTTTCTTAATTTGAACGACCAGTGAAAAAAATAAATGCATTTGTGATATTCCATAGCCTCACTTATCATGGTTCACCTCATAAGATATAATGAAACAGTGAGCTTCCCTTCTTGGTAGCATATTCTTGAGTACTAAGGCTACTTTGGTGACTCCACAAAGAACTCCAATCTCCTCCTCCCCACACTCCTCATCTTGAGGATCCTCAATGTCAACACCTTGACATCATTCAACTCATTATAGCAAGAGTGTCATCAACCGTGATAACGAATGCCCTCTCCGTTGGGCACTTACTCATTCTATGGCCAAAGTCTTGGAAATTTATAGAATTCAGAGGTGAAAAGGAACTACCTCCCTTCCTTTAGATGAAGCAAAGGGAATGAGCTTCTTAACTTGATTCCCTTGGAAAAGGGTCTTCTCGGTGTCTAATATGGTATTCTTGGTTGTTGGCCCATTAAGGAAGGAAGATTCCCCTTCTTTGTTGTAGTGTCAAGAACCATTGAGCCCTCTTGACTAGTCAAACCTCTGAGCCCCACCTCTATCTCAATGCAGCCTCAAGAGTTTTATTAATATCAGATAGTGGTGAGTCACTTATATAGAGCAATCTTCTTACTTAATCCGGCTCTAAATCGAGTCATTGCATTCAAGGATATTCATTAAAATCAATCTGCATCTTCAAGAGTTGGAACTCAACATAAAATTATGTTACACTTTTGGTGCCTTGTTGTGAAGTGTAGATCTTCTTTAGTTGCTCTTAGAAGTATCTCTCGGTAACATATACTGCCCTCAAGAAAATTTCTTTCAACTCTTCGCAAAGTGGGGTAGGAGACAAACCATGCATGCAGTGCATTACCTTGACTGCGTTTTCCCACCGAAATGTAGAAGCAAAGCCCTCAAATTGAGTAATGGCATAAGACATTTTCAGGACATCGATCATCTCATTTATCAAGAAGATCATATCGTGTGCATCACCCAATCGAAAGACATCAGTTGCTTTTCACCCATGAAGGAAGAAATAGTCACTTTAATGGAGTTGAGACTTCGTGTCCGAACCTCCATTGTTGCTATTGAACTTGTTAATCCCATGAGGATCCTCAACATAGAACTCATCTTGGTATCACCAACCACGTTGGATATCTCTTCGATAATAACCCTCATTCCTACCCATGTGATGGATAGGACCATGTCGACCTCCTCTTCCCTTTGTGAGGACCTTAAATTCATGTGGCCACTTTCATATGGTTGTGGTAATAGTGGAAATATCATTGAACTCTTCTTGGAACTTCTCATGGAATTCACCACCCAAAGGTTGGACATTCTGAGTGGATGGATGTGCGGTGGAAGCGGATATTTGGTGGAGGAAAGGTATATGTGGTTGTGGTGGAGAAACATGTGGTGGTGGTGGAGAAACACATGGTAGGGGTAGTGAGTAGTGGAGTGGCATAAGATGGTTTGAGGGGAATGGCAGAAATAGAGTGGAACATTCTATGAAAAGTCGTGGTGATATCGGTGAAGATGAGTCATGACGGAATCCACTTGTTTGTCCATGGTGATGAAAGAATTGGAAGAAGAGTCTCTATTCCGTGTTTCAAGGTTCACCAAATGATTTTCTATGTTATCCAACCTCCAATCCATTCGGAGATCATGTTCATCAAATCATTCAAAGTGGGTTTTCCGGTGGGTACCCTAATCTCACTCTTCTTGATTGGCCATCTCGTACTTATTGAAAACACCACAAAATAAAGCAAATAAACTTGTTAAGTTAGTGAAAAAAATTCACAATCGCTCAAGGAATACTCACCATATATGCCTCACAATTGTCACGGCCAAGGATTGTAGTTTGTGTAATTTGTTGAGTTTCAAGTGTCCAATCTCAACTTGAGGTCTAGAATGGGTTCTTTTATACCCAACAAAGAAGGCTCAAGCTAACTAAATGGAATTAAGAGGTTCAGAATAAAGAAGAAAAAAAGGTAGAAGAAGCACGAAAAAGTCGGACTAAAAATAACTAAGTAACAAAAAGTAGGGTGTATTAACGATGTTATTTAGTTTTAAATTAATGGAATGAAAAATAATAAATAAAACTTAATTAAAAGTGTTAATTAGTGTAGAAATCAAAAATGAGTTTAAAAGAAGAAACGTGAAATTTGAGCCTTTGAAAAATTTTGGGGTCAAAAAGTCTCAACACTTAGAAAAAAATTGACTAAGAAGTCAAAAATCTGTAGGTTTAGCATCTGAAGGTGGGGCTCACGCGTGCGTGGAGCGATTGGGGAGGATTCTGCGAGCATTGTTGCGTTGGCGCCTGGCTAGGGGCACTACTGGCGCTGATGTAGCGTCCGACATAGAATTCAATTTCTTTTTTATGTTGCTGAGTACTGACTGGGCTGAGGTGTTTGCCGCGTGGCAAATCTGCTGACGTGGCTTACTGATGGAACTGTCCATGTGGATATATATATTCTTTTCAAATCATTTTTTTCAACTAATAAATTCACAAGTGGATCATTAACACATGTTACCAAAAATTTTAAAAAGAAGATGGATCAAATCTACCTTTGATCTTATTCTTCACCTTGAAAATATGAAATTCTTCAAGAACGTGAAGAACAAACCCTTGATCAAAAACTTTTCAAGTCACCTCAAAATTTAGAATTTTCTTACCTTGTGTAGAGAATAAACCTAATCAAAATTAAGATCCAATTCAACCCCAATCAACAAGACCCACTTGCAATTTTCATAAAAAAATCTTCAAGCTCCAAGGTCTTTGACGGTAAAATCAAGTCCAAAACTCAAATTTCCAAGAAACCTAAGATCTAGACTCAAAAAATATTAGAAAACAAGAATCTAGTGTCAAAAATAACAAATCAAGCAAGAAATTTTTTTGAACTTTTTTGTTGAATTTTTTTTTTTTTTTGGAATTTTTAATTTTTTTATTATTTTTGATTTAATAGCTAAATCCAAGATTAGGTTGTAAGAGCGCTAATCCTAGCTACAGATGCAAATGATACACACACGCAAAAAAAAGGAAAGGATAACTAACCACACACGAAAAGAAAAGAAGGATAGTAGCAGAGCGAGAAAATGATTGAAATTGGCAATGGCAAGCGCGAGGACCTCAATTCGCAAAAGCAGTAGCCTTTTAGTTGTAAAAAGAAGTCAAGGGAGATGATCTACCCTTACAACTCTTCTTTCTACACAAGAAACAATTCAAAGCTTTAGACAAGCTCTCTCTACACTCAAAATAACACATCAAATTCCAAGTTATCAAAATCTCATATCATTAAAATCTACTACCAGAGTGGACCCATGTGTCGTGGGTAGGGTGCGCGTGCACCCGTTAGCTTCGAAAAAATTTATGTATATATGTATATATACTTTCTGAAGGGTATATACTTAGTTTGTGCGCGCCAGCATAAAAGTCGGCTGAATTACTTGATTTTACATGTGGTTTCTGAAATATTTGTTTGAGCTCGGTTGCAGTTCGGAGCACGATTACGTTTCTTGATTTTTCCACAAAAGTGCAGTTAAAATGATCTTCCAATAGGTTTCAAACCAGGAACCTCAAGTTATTAATTAAGTTCCATGCCCATCAAATCATATATCAAATTATGTTAGTTAAATTTATTTAATTTATATTTATTAGTAGCACATTAGATTTTATGTGTGTTTAACAATATTTTTGGATGGCCAGTTTGATGTGCATTACGTCAGATTCATTAACATGCATCCCGCTTTGGCGGTGCCCAGATCTTCAAATCTAAGTTAGCCTCTATCACTACTCAAATCAAATAGACTAATATTTATACTAAGTAAAGAAAAGAAAATATTATTACAAATATGTCATTAATGAATAAGGACCTTGTTTGAATGGTTTCCTTTTTGAATATCAAAAATTGACCAAATTATAAAACTAGTCATTTTCTTCCTTCTTTTAATTATCTTGTGCTCCTTCATCCCTTCCAAACTGTAGTCAAGCATGGCACTTTGGATTTTCTGTTTGATTTACAGCTTTACAGTCTCTTGCTAGTAATGCTCACAAAAGCAAATTAGTACTGACATTGTTAACTCTTGCCAAAAGAATGTTTTTTTTTTTTGGGTTGATTCACAAGAATATTCAACAACTAATGGAAAAAGAATGTATGTAATTTTGAATTATTAGAAAACAAATAATATTCCTTTCTAAGAGATTAATTAATAGTGCCTTTTTCTTGATAATTCTTTTTTCTAAAATGAATAACTATTAAAATTTTATTGAATTTTCTTCCTTTTACACTTCAAAGAGGTGAAACTTTGTCCATGTTAATCAAGAATGATAAATTACTTAATTTAGAGTTTGACAAATACTCCTCCATCTGTCTTAAAATATTCGTTACTTTTTTTGCTTTCCTATATACAAACTAAGTAGTACTTATTAACTAATATTTTATTATATATTTTTATTTAATTTCATTAGGGAACTCAAACTACAATATAGCTTCTAAACATATGAATATTTGTTTTCATGAAAAAATTAATCTAACCTGATTTAGCTAAAAATTGATGAGATTGGGTACTAAATGAGTGAATTGATACTTTATACTGATGTGTCAAGATAATATTTTGATTAATAATTTGTGAATACAGATCTGCTTCTTTTTTTCCATAAATCATCACATACAGCAAATTAAAAAAGAAACTCATCAGATGTAAGGGCTATATTTCCACAATTTAGTTTTAAAAATCACACTAATTTCTACCACAAGGGTAATCATGAGGCACCGATAAAAATTATGATAAAGCGGTAAGTATTTCTATTTTTAATATTAAAGATATTGAGTTTGAAGCGCTTCATATGGAAATTATTTTTATTAAAAAAATTTATAAACTAACATCATGCAAAATTTAGAAATCCAATCGAGCGCCAATGTTGCCCAACACCGGGTGGAAAAAAAAAAGAGACAAAAGAATCATGAGGTACTCTAGAAGAAAATGAATAAAGAAAATTTACTTATAAGATGCTCTTGGCAAGTGGAACATAAACTGACAAAAGTGATCACTTTTGCTGCCACTCTCTACTTCTTTCAACCATTTTTGTTACACAATTCTCCTCAAGCTATTTCCCTCTCTATGTAAGTTTTCTTGCTTTATGTTTAGCTACATGTGTGAGTGTGAATACCATATATACTGAATTGTATTCTCTGTCTATCATTGAGTTTTTATCCACCATATATGGGATGCTCTTTCTCTATCTTCTGTTAGCCAAGATTTATATTAATTTCTTATGTTTAGAATGAACTCAATAATCCTAAATTACAGCTAAATGCTACTAAAAGAAGAAGGTTGAAGGAATTTGATTCTTTTTCTTTGTTTAGGAATCAAGATTGAAGAGAGGAGTGATCAGATTGTTTTCAATTTTTATTTTTTCAAAAGATTGATTTTTTTTTAACTGTTTAATTTTATATATTAGGGAGTCCTGTTGTGGAATTGATACTAATCAATGGGAGAAGATTTAACGTCAATTTGAGATTCTTAACTCTTACAACTTTGTTTTTTTCTTCATATTTAGGATTATGTTTATCTCCCATTTATACCACCCATTTCATTAACCCCAATATGACAACTTTTTTTTAATTCTTCAACACCCCGCCTCATGCTCAGGGACTGTGGACATCTGGGCGTGGGCAATTTGGTTTGGGTGCCCAATATTGGGTGAGATGAGTCTGCTATGACTGGATATAAAGAAATGAATCTTGTACTAACTCAAGCGAAAATGGTAGGATTGTCGAGTCCATATACTTGATACCAACCATCTCATTAACACCAATGTGGGACTTTTTCATTCTTCAACAGTTTCAATGTGAAAGGTTGTTTCTCAAGTTTGAAGACATGTTTATTTGATCTTACACAGTCTTCAGAAAATTTGGAAGTACATTCTGGGGGTATAATGCTCTTAGTTCTCTCTTGTTCTTTTTGCTGTTGGTAATACAATTGATAATGGATATCCATCTGTTGTAGTTCTCTCAAGCAAATTATTGATTTATTATAGTTCTTGTTAGTTTAATTCTGCTTAATCGCAATTGAAAATTTTGTCAGTTTGCTAGCAAATGGAAAATTCTGGAGCAAGCCCTTTCAAAGATACTCCTGTTGTTTTAGATGCAATTTCAGAGGAAGAATACTTTTCTCAGTCTGCACCTCAAAGAGTTTCACAATCCCCATAGTGAGAAGGCATGGGCTCTGAAATCCCCAGCACTGGTATTGTTACTTTGACTCTCTCTAGTTCTTCCAAGGGATAAATATGTATATGTTGTCATAGCACTTCTTTTCTGTCAAGATTTTAGTTCTTGGGTATATCATGATTTAGTGAGAACCAAAAGATGACTCGTGATGTTCTTTGGTTGTTTTGCGGCATCAGGAAGGTCACAGGTTATGTTCTCAATTAACCAGCCTAATCTCCTGGAGAACAAGAAGAGGAAATATGCTTCATTTACTCATATTTCCAAAGAAAAAAATGATTCTGTACAATTTCATTGGGATGCTTTCCCTATTGAAATGGGTACAGCATCTTTGATACCCTCTCCATCAGGTTCAAAGCTTCTTGTTGTTCAAAATGCTGAAAAAGACTCTCCTACTCGCTTCGAGATTTGGAGTTCATCTCAGGTGGAAAGGGGTTCCATGTTCCCATCTATCCACGGATCTGTTTATTCCGATGGATGGTAACTTAATTTATTACCCAAAGGCACTAGTTTCATTTTCTTATCATGTTCTCTTTTCACCGGATACTTGCTACAACCTGCTATATCCTGTAACCAGTTTAATGCTACAATTTAGTAACATTTTTAAGAGTTGTTAGTATTTCTACCGGTTGCCTGGTCTCAGGTTCGAGGGGATTTCCTGGAATTCTGATGAAACTTTGATTGCTTATATTGCTGAGGAGCCTGTTTCTGCAAAACCAACATTTACATATTTCGGCTCTGAGAAAGGGAATTGTCCAGATAAAGACTGTAATAGCTGGAAAGGTCAAGGAGATTGGGAAGAAGGTTGGGGCGAAGCATATGCTGGGAAAAGGCTACCTAAGCTTTTTGTCATCAACATTAACAGGTTAATGTTGCTGATGTCTACTTAAGTGGTTCTGAAAAACTTTATCATGTAAATTTGACGTGGTAACTGTTAAATGCAACTTTGTGCAGCGGAGAGGTACACTGTGTAGATGGTATAGAAAAGTCACTAAGTGTTGGGCAAGTTATTTGGGCTCCATCAGTGAAGGACTCACTACAACTGAATCTAGTTTTTGTTGGTTGGCCATCAGGGATGGGAAGTTTGGTATCAAATACTGTACTAATAGGCCTTGTTCTTTGTATATGTTAGAGCTCCTTGTTTTAGATCAGAATCACGTCAATCTGGGTGAGTTGCTTGCGCTGAAGAAAGGCTTTCCTTTTCAAAGATTTTGACAGCATGCTTACATTATAGCATTCATTTCTATTGCCGCTGAACCAACTAACTATTTATTGATATTCTTGTTATTTGATTGTGTTTCTCATCAGAATGGATGCAAACCTATCGGCAGTTGCACTGACAGAAAGCATAAGTAGTGCATTCTTCCTCGTTTTTAGGTACATCTAGCGGTAGCATTATTGGCTCTCAACAACCATTTCAAGCGTTACATTATTCCATCAGTTGGTGGAAATATCTTGAAAACTCTAATTAAATATCTCTCATACTTCAACACTTGGTGAATTGTAAATGCTTTCACTACAACAACATAAAATCTAACCACCCATTCTTATTTTTCTCAATTCTCAGCCCAGATGGACAATTCCTGGTATTTTTTATCTTCAATAAGTGCTGTAGATTCTGGAGCACATAATGCAACAGATTCACTTCATAGAATTGATTGGTCCATTGATGCAGAGCCACGTCCACATAACAAAATTGTTGATATGGTATTAATTTTTTCTGCTTTACTCAGAAAATTGTATGAGTGGTTGAACCAACGGCAAAGGAACTAGTCACTTACAAAGTAATGAAAGTTTCTCAAAGACGGACTGTGAAAATCATACATTTACGTTGTTTTGGTGATTACTATCCCTTTTAAATTTCTAGTATGCATAACACCTGGCTTTATTGTTCTCATCTTTTAAAGTTGCATTACCTTGGATTACGATGTATAATGTTTGTCTACACTTTTTGGGGTGGGGTTATGAAGGTTAATGCTATTTTCCACTTAGTCTTGGTTGGATAGGGTTTTTTCTTAGTTCTTGAGGTCAATGCGTGTTGTTTTGTTAAATTTGAACACATTGATCACATAATCGTTTTACCTTTCCTTTTCACAGGTTATCCTTCAGTTTGTTGTCGCACTTGATCCTGCTGATTATACTAGTTGGTTCAATGACCTTTGTAGGTTCCCGTTGTGATGTGTGCTGAAGATGGATGCTTCCCTGGGTTATACTGTTCAAATATTCTTAGTAACCCGTGGCTTTCTGATGGACGCACTATGATTTTATCATCTGCCTGGGGCAGCACCCTAATTATACTGACCGTGAATGTCTTGAGGTAAAGCAGGGAAGCCATTCTATCTCCACTGTGCTCAAATTTCGTATCTTCTTCAGTATTCAACCACATGCTCATTTACTTTCAGTGGAGAAGTATCAAGAATCAGCCGAGCACATCAGGTTTTCATGGGATGTCCTTACTCTGGATGGTGACAATATAATTGCAGGTAAGATTCAATTTGACTTTTTAACAACAACAACTATACCTCAATCTCAAACAAGTTTGGGTCAGTTATATGATTCCTTTCTGGCCATGTTGCGCTGCATTGCTCGCATTTTAACTTGTCAAAAAGTCAAGTTGACACCTGAAATCTTCTGTTTGATAAGCTTGAAAATGTGTACCTAATCAAAAACCAAGAAACAGTCTTCTGATGCAGTTTATTATTTTGAAGTATGCAGCAGTCCAGTTGATGTTCTGAAATCAGAATCACGGTTATCTTGTCGGAGTCACTCTGTTAACACCAAATGGAATTGGCTAGGTATCTCAATCCCCATAACCAAATGCTCAGAAAGGTAAAATACTAATGTCCTTATTGTTTAAATCCTTTTTAAGGATGGAGGCTACAACAAACATATAACCCATTCATAATATCTGTGATTCTTCGAAGGTGAGGTCTTTGCTGTCATCCAAGGAGTTCTGTATAATGCCTATCCCCGTCAGAGATGTCTCTGAGAATCTCTAAAAGGTACAGCTTATAGATAGTTGATGCATAGCATTTATCAGAATAAACATTGCATCTTGGCCTTGCCTTTTCTTTTAAAATGTATATTCTAATTAATGAACTGAGAAACTAAAGATGAATCAACAGATATAATATTTATTTTCAGCTCACCTTTATGTTTCTCATTACTTCTAATCTAGTGCATAAATCTGATTCATGGTAGGTGCAAGCAAACCTTAACCTTGACTATTTTTGCATCCTCTAAATCTAAACACGGTGCATGTGACCCGCTGATTCTTGGTCCTCCATGGGGGTCCTCACTGTATGTCATTGTCAAGCTTCTCAAAGTCTTCAGCTTTTCTTTGCTCTCACTTGGTTAGTTTGCTTATTGTAAGTTATAGGTAAGTTAAAGGCACCATAAAAGCACCTTTTGGCATCCGTTTATCTTGCCAGAAAGTGGCATCTTTGAGCAGTCTACTTGTGCTAAACTAGTAGACGGTATAACCAAAAATCTGAATCTCTCATTAAGATAAAGACTGTTCTGTATAGGTATCATCACTCTTCATTGTTGGCAGTGAATTTGGAGTGACCACGCCCGTAAGTATTGCACTCTGGAAGTGGAAACTGAGTTTCATAACAGTATATGACATATTTTTTAGCTCACGTTTTATCAAGTGGTTGATTACTGTTGTTTATTCAAATTTTCTCACATTTTATTGTCTTGAGATTTTTACATTCCGAGGCCTACGGAGTTGTGATGCATTTCAATGCAGACTACATTATTATATTGTTTAAGCTAGTCAGAACTTACAACTTCAATTTCTTGTTGACGTCTTTCCAGAGGTTCTTTGGGATTTGGTGAGGAAGCAGTGCAATCTCTTCCAGGGAAGAGGCGGGTTTGCAAGGTGCTTTTTGTCCAACCTTCTTTATGACAGTCGATTTCTATTCTCTTAAATCATATTTTATCCGTAATGAGGACATTTCTTTTAAATTCCTTTCCCTGTTTCACATCCACAGGATGTTGTGATGTACCTTGCCATAGACCATGTCATTGGTGGCCAGGACTTGCAGATCCGTCCAAAATTGCTGCTGTTGGCATTTCCCATGGTGGATTTTGACGACACACTTGATGAGCCAGGTTGGGTAGTTCCACAAACCTGTTTTCTACAATTAAATCCACATCTACTAAATGTTTGCACATGGACATTAGACCATCCGTTCTGATACTTCGTCTATGAGGTGATGGGAAAAGTTAAAAGTATTCTCTGTTCTTACTAATGCACCCGTGCAGGGTACCAGACAAGTTTGCTGCTGCGGCTGCTGGGAACAGTCTGCAACACTTGCTCTAATAGTTGGTACAACAGATATATGATTGGGTATCTTGAGGCATTTTGGAAGTGAAGCAAAATCCAAGCTTTACCGCAGCACCTTCAGCTGAACACCTTGCTCTATTATACGACAAGTCTCCAATTTCACATGTATCCAAGGTCTGCTTCATCATCCATGTTGCTGTTATTGCTGAATAGGTTTACTAGGTTTGTGCACCAGGAGCGTAGAACTTGGCGACTAAAAATTCAAAAAGATTATAGCGATCATATATTCATATTTCATCTGGTTCCTTCTACTTCTCATTGACCTCCAAACAAAAAGAAACTGGAAATGGGAAGAAAAAGAAAGTATAGTTAATTCCTTTTAGACATTCAATCTTCTGGTGCTATTGGAATTTACATGACACTGCATTGTTTTGTGTGCTCCTATACTCACATGGAGGTAATCATGCAGGTCAAAGCTCCCACACTCATGCTTTTAGGTGCTAAGGACCTTCGTGTGCCCGTTACTGATGGATTACAAGTATGTACTTCCCTTTTCTTTAGGAGTAGGGCGTAAAATTAGACTAACAATGGCAAACTCAGTATACACCACAAATTCAATTGCTTCCGTGGCTGCACTTAAACATGTCACAACATTAATCAAGCAACTATTCTCTATCGCTTGAGTTTTCCAACTTTTCTGAGTCTAACTTGAAATGAATCATTCAGCGCATTTGATCATCTTGTAATGGCGAAGTTAAAGTTTCCTTACAAGCCATTGCTCTAGCTCTCTCATTTCAATCTGATGGAGGAACCTTACTATACTTCTTGCCTTATTCGATGTTTAGTATAAAGATTTCATCTCATAAACATTCTTTATTCTTCTGTATCTGTGCAGTATGCACGAGCATTGAAGGAGAAAGGAGTAGAAGTTAAGGTGATGATGTTTCCTGATGACATACATGAACTCGATAGGTAATCCCGTTCCCTTCCCTCAATTCGATCAGAACTAGTTTGTCCCCACAACCGGGGATCAATAACAGTTCTCCCACTTGCCCTAAGCGTGACTAAAAATTTCATGTTACTTACAACATGATGAGATCTAATGCCATGTGTATACTTATTTGGCAGACCACGAACGGACTTCGAAAGCTTTCTTAACATTTGGAGTGTGGTTAAGAAGTACTGCTCATAGATTGCCAGATAAATCAGTGTTTCTGCAACAAGAATGTTAAAGTGATTCATGGTTATGTTGAAACCTGGCCTTCCAAGGAAATGAAAGTCACAATTGATCCAAATTGAACATGATCATACTACTAAACTGATGAAATGCTTGTAATAATCTAATAGCCTTGAAAACTATATTACTCGGACTCCTCAAAAATGTCCCAAAATGAGCGTCCCATCCTCGAAAGTCGTGCATTTTGTGAATCCGATATGACTGCGGCATTATTTTTGCAGAGTCGAACAACACAGCTTGAAAATATGTGTTGCTCAAATACATAGTGCAAGGTAAAAGCAAGACTTTCCAAGTGTAATTACATCCAATGTAGAAATGAAGCATGTTCAAGTCTTGAAGACATGGAAATTATCTTTTTATTGGAAAAATCTTGTAGAAAAAAAAAAGACATTTCATTCCAAAAATATAAAAGTCTTATTATTAACATCCTTTAAAAAAAAAAATCATTTTTTCTGTTTTGCTTATTGGCCATTAAAATATTGAAACCCACTTTACAAATAATATTTTACCACACATATTTCGATTATTTTGAGAATTCAAATTCATTTAAGTATTCAAAATTTAAACGTTGTTGTGATTCTTTTTTCTTCCACTACCACTCAAGAATATATGTTCTATAAGGAATAATTAAAAATTAACCCAACATCATATAAATGAATTATTTTTCTATGAAATTAATTTTTATACATTATCTTGTTTTTTTGGTAATTAATCTTGTTATTTTTCTTTCACTACTACTAATATATTTGCTTATTGCATTTATATGGGATTATTACTATTTGAAAGATTCGTGCAATTTTCCTTTGACAACTACTTTCTTTTTGAAAAAAAAAAAATAATAATTATGAAACCGTACTTCATGCTACTGTTTTGTATAATTGTGTAAATCTTTAAATATTAACGTTCGGATGATACTTAGAAAAACTTTGCACTATTTTGTTCATTGCATTATTTTCTAAACAAATTAAATAATATATAAAATTAAGCTATTTTTCAACTTTCTATTAATTACTACTAGGATATATAAATAAATCAAGTTAATATTTGAAAATTTATGTTTAATCATACACGTCATATATATTGTTCAGTAGTTAATCTATTTTTATCAGCCGATTGGTAAGGTAGAAAATTTGCGATATACTTTTGGTAGTTCTTCCGTCAATTATTTGTATCTATACCTTATATTATTATATTACGAGGGATATAAATTTTTTTAAAAGAAAAAAAGAAAAAACTGCAATAGTAATTTTGGAAAAGAAAAAAGAGAAAATCCCGGAGCTTGGCCACCAAAACAAATAAAAAGCCGCCGCCTACAGTTCGAACCCACGACGTCAGGAATGAAGGCTAGCTGAAACGGCTTTACTGCTTGTGATAATAAACATGGTAATCCTCTAACCAAAAATAGGCACAATTCTCCACTTTTGATTTTCCCTCATAGCCTTCATCTTTACCTTCCTTTCTTTCACCATTTTCTTCCGCAGTTCTAATGTTTTCCTTGCTTCATATCTTAACCTTTACTGAAAATTTGCCCTAAAATAAACTGACAGGTTGAGAAAAATGTATGTGAAGTTTCAGTATGTTTGACACCAACAATTGTTTCTACATGACAAACTCAACTAAACCCACTCCCAGCATTGGAATTTCAATCCCACCCACCAAGAAATACAAAGAACAGAACAAATTGCATGACCCAAATAGCAGAATTGAGAAAAGCAAGAATCTTGGGGTCAAATTCAGGCCTGAGGTGACTATGGTAATGATGTAAAAGAGAAGTTGGATTATCCAAATTGGCAAAGCTCGCATACCCGTGTTTGGAGAAATGGTGTTTTAAAGACCCAAAATGGTTTCTTCAGAAAACCAGTTGATAAAACTGAGAGTGGGGAGGCCTTGATGGTCAATCGAACTCGGCAAATGCGGTGCAGACTAAATTGTTCGACGAAATGGTGCAATAACGTAGAAGGAGACCCAAATGGTTTTTTTTTAGGAAACCAGTTGATAGAACTGAGGATAAGAAAAAAAGTTGGTGGTCAATTGAGCTCCAGGAATGCAGTGGAGAAAGTACAGACTAAGTGTTCAAAAAAATGGGCCAGATATGGAGGATGCATTCCTGTTATGTAGAGCTTTGGAGACAGTTAGGAACTTGGATGAGGCATTAAAGCCTTGGGAAAAGTTTGACTAAAAGAAAGGACTATTATATTGAAGGAGCAGGTGGAGTGGCAACGAGCAATGGAGATTTTGGTGGTTTAAGAGAAGAGGATGCCATGAATTGGATGTTATACATTATAATATTATACTTAGGATTCTCAAGGGAAATCACAAGAATTGGGGTGAGATTGAGAGGTTGTGGGGCGAAATGAAGGAAAGGAGAATTGAGCCTATAAATTCAACTTATGGGACTCTGATCGATGTCTACAACAAGGGTGGGCGTAGGGAGCAGGCAATGGAATGGTTGAAGTTGATGAATAAACGAGGTATGGTACCAGATGAGGTGACAGCTGGAATTGTTGTTCAGATGTAAAATGGCGAGGGCAGTTTAAGAAGGCAGAAGAGTTTTTGAAAAAGTGGTCTTTATGCAAATGTCAAGTGGAGGAATGTGTAAATGGTGCACCAAGAAGTGGTATTAGGGCCAATGGTTCTTCTGGTTCAAGTGTTTGTTTGAGTTCACATACCTATAACAATTTAATTGACACTTATGGGAAGGCAGGACACGTGAAAGAAACATATGGACTTTGCCAGATGCTGAGGAAGGATCCCTGCCGACAACAATTTTTCAGCCACAATGATTCACGTGTGCGGTAATAATGGCGAATGGAAGAGTTGCTTCCTTGATGAGGAAGATGGAGGAGCTTCAGTGTCATCCTGATACAAGAACGCAATATTCTTATTTCCCTTCACGCCAAGCATGACAAGCATAAGAAACGGCTGCCACCTACTTTAAAATTATGAAAGATGCTTCTCTAGAGCCAGATGCAGTGACCTATCGCACTCTTTTGTATGCATTTTCTATAAGGAATATGGTTAGTGAAGCAGAGAAGCTCATTTTGGAGATGGATAAGAAAGATCTACAGATTGGCTTGAATTCACTCAGTCAGCTTTGACTAGGATGTATCTAAGTCTGGTATGGTAGAAAGTCATGGTCCTGGTTCCAGAGGTTTCATCTTGCAGGAAAAATGTCTTCTGAATGCTATTCTGCCAACATTGATGCCTTTGGGGAACGTGGCCATATTTTGGAAGCTGAGAGAGCTTTTAATTGCTGTAGAGAGGGAAAAAGACTTACTGTTCTTGAGTTCAATGTAATGATCAAAGCATATGGAATTAGCAAGAAATTCAACGAGGCATGCTACTTGTTTGATAGCATGAAGCATGGCTTATCTCTGATAGATGCAGCTATAGTTCACTCATTCAAATACTAGCTGGTGCAGATCTGCCATTGGAAGCAGCATTTTACGAAGGAAAATGCAGGAGGCGAGATTAGTTGATGATTGCATCCCCTATTGTGCTGTGATATCTAGTTTTGTTAAAGTAGGTCAGCTGGAAATGGCAGTAAGTTTATTCGACGAAATGATTGCATTTGACGTCAAGCCTGATGTTATTGTTTATGATTGTATTGATAAATGCCTTTGCTGACATTGGAAGTGTTAAAAAGATGCTACAAAATACTTGGTTGGAAATACGAAACTCTGGTTTGGAGGCAAATGCTGTTATATACACTTCCTTAATTAAGCTATACACCAAGGTTGGGTGTTTGAGAGAAGCACAAGAAACGTATAAGATTCTTCAGTCGTTTGAGGCAGGGGCTGATGTATATTCTTCAAATTGCATGATTGACTTGTACAGTGAGCGTTCTATGGTTGAACAAGCAGAAGAGATTTTGAAGCACCTGAAAGAAAGGAACTGCAAATGAATTTTCTTATGCAATGATGCTGTGTATGTACAAGAGAAATGGAATGTTTAAGGAAGCAATTCTAAATGCCCGGAAAATGAGAGAACTGGGACTTCTGACCCCCGACTTGTTGAGTTACAACAATGTGCTTGGATTATATACTGATGGGAGGTTTAAAGAAGCTTTGGCGACTTACAAGGAAATGCTTTCTTCTTCCATCCAACCTGATGATTCAACATTCAAATCACTTGGAATTGTTCTTCTTAAATCGGTGTTCCAAAGAGGCTGTTGGTAAGCTGGAATCTATGAGGAAAAAGGATCCTCAGAGTGGCATGCAAGAGTGGACTTCAGCCCTATCTTCCGTTATCGGTATTGCTTGATACCGACTGTCCTGATAGAGAAGATGCTTAGGCTCTTTTTATAATATTTATGGTTTTAAGATAGGAGATGATTATGTTTACCGTTCTAAAAGGATGGAAATTGCACCATGGGGTTGGTTCATGCTCTACTGACACAGGTATGGTAGATTCTAGTGAGTGGCTCAACCCTCTCATGTATTTTCACAATTTGGTTGTTGTAAATACAAATGTATTGAACTTTGCAAGATCTAGGCATCATTTATTAAGTGCTATCTCTAGTATAGTATCCTTCAGCCTTAAATTGTATTATTGAGTAGAAAACTATTCCATTATAAAGGCTCTCTGAATAGCACCTTCATGTACTCCAGAAGCTTCTTATTAACAGCAACCTCGTATCATAAAAACCTTAGCTTTATTTTATCTGCTATTGTACATCCTTGATTAAGAATGTTGAGTTAACGGTTCCTCAGTAGAGGATGCCTATTTGTAAAGCGAGGGGAGTTCTCCTGTATTCAACAACAAGCTCGCATGTTGTACAGCTTGTAGTATTTGTTATATGCTGGCCTATATTTTTCTGTGCTGTATAACTGATTCCAATTGGTCAAGAATCTTCTTCTGCACTTTGTTATCTGTCTTCCCTTGAATGTACTTGGTTAAATCTTTAGCTAAAGAAATATATTATATGCACCCAATTACTGTATTCAGTTGTTGGTCCCTCATTGCATCTGCCCTGTTTGAAACTGCAGGCAATCAATAATTTTTCATTGTTACTTTCCTTTATGAGTAAATAGTCTATTAAATATTAATAATGGAAAAAATATCATGTATACTAATTAGTATTCATTATTCATTGTTACTATTGTTCATTTCATGAGTATCTAACTGTTGGTGCAACACTTATGTGACAAAACAACAACAGGTTCCTGTTGTGATGTGCCCTGAAGATGCGTTCTTCCTTGCTTTACTGTTTGAATCTTCTAAGTAGCTTGGCTTTCTGATGGTATATCATGATTTTATCTCTTCTGTCTGTGAAGCACTGAAGTAATACTTTTTCAGTGAAGATGTGTTGAGTTAACTATGGATAATAATGACTAAAATTTTGACCGACACTATAGTGTCATGGATTTCTTCAAATTTTCTCTGGACTAATGACTGCTTGTTTTAATTAATTTAATAAGTGGAAAGGTGTCACACATTAGTGCTGGAAACTATGGCTTTTCTTAGAGCTTGCTTGCACTAGATGGCAATAATGTTGTTCCTGGGAGAGACGTATTAATTTCTGTAGACTCGTACCTATTTTGCACAAAGTGTTTATTTTGTATTATTCATTTACTTGCTTATTCTGATCAATCCAATTTGAGTAATTCTGGCATTTATCTGTTTCAAAGTCAGCAGCAGTCCCACTGATGTTCCTGAAATTAAGTATGGTAGTTGGTGGGAAGTCATCTGCAGAGGGCTCATGGAGTTTGGCTAGATATTTCAAATTACCATATGTAGGTGCTCTGCCTTTTCTTTCTGAATCCCATATATAGATGCTCTGAAAAGGTTCTTTTTATTGTTTACCCATTAACTAACTGTATCATCCAGATTGTTCTGCTCAGCGTTTACTTGTGGAAATAACATTTCTAATATTCCTTATCCATCTACGCGCTCTCACAGGTTATATCTCTGCTGTCATCCCTCCAATTTGGTATTTTATTATTCAGTTAGGGATGATTCCAGAACATTTTCAAAGGGTATTAATTCATCACGATCTGACTGGAGACTTGCTTATAGCTGTGGGAGTTTAAGCGCTGAGGAGAGATCTATTTATATGTTGGAGATCAACTTCTTGCTATAACCTTATTGCACTCATGTCCAGATGAAGGAATATTGCATTATCCTTTGCTTGTAGCTAACATATAGCATATACATCACTTATTCACTTTGATTATAGACTACACTATCCTTCACTTGTAACTGACAAAACAGAAAACGTGTTCCAATTTCCTGGGACCCTCTAAGACTCAATTCCAGTGTAAAGAGCTTTCTTAAATAGTCCCCATTCCTGTAAACTTTTCATACGGATCTATACTTGGTGTTTGTTTAGTACTTTTCTCAGCCTCATTGCCTGTAATTTCTGAGGAGCTTATTAAGTACGGTTCCTATCTTGAAATACTTATACGTTTAATATATTTTCAATATAATTGGGTCTATGAAGAAGTTTGTGGGTTCCGGGAACCCCACCCCGAAAAGAGTAGATCTGCCCCTGGCTGGAGACAGATGAGAAGTTTGAATCTGAGACCTCGTGGTTCTCAACCACTTCATTGACCACTAAGCCCTACACTCTTGGATGCTCTTGATTCCACAATTTTATATAGATTTACAAGTGGATATTTTCTTTGATGATTCATTCTCCTATTAATATTGCTAGACTAGCTTGATCACTAGCTGAACCTAGTTTTTTCTTACACTGCAGGAGACATCTGAAACCCAATCAAATTGTTGGAGACTTACGCAGGAGAAATATTGGCAAGTAATGCAAGGGTCGAGAATGTCAAAATATCAACCCAATCCTCGGACCTCCATCCCCTTTCTTTGGGTTATATCCATTCAAGCTATTCTAGTAACTTAGAATTGTCTTGCCTGGTTCAATGTTTGACATGAACATTTCATCTCAAAAACATGTTTTATTCTTCTGTATGTGCGCAGTATGCACTTGCATTAAAGGAGAAAAGAGTAGAAGTTAAGGTGATCCATGATGTTTCCTGATGACATACACGAAACTCAGACAGGTAATTCCGTTTCTTCCCTCTAAATTCAAGCACTATTACACTCTTACCACTCCAAGCTGTTGCTAAATTTTACATTATGACTACATAGTGAGATATAACACCCTTCCTGTACTTATTTAGCAGACCACAAACAGATGAAAAAAGCTTTCTTGACATTTGGAGTGTGGTTTAAGAAGTACTGCTCCATAATTATTGTCCACTGCAACAAGAATGTTAAGAGGTTCGCGAGGATTTACACTGAAACCTGGTCTCTTTCGCTATGACATTGGTGGCTTAATTAGCTCTTCGCGCTTCCTGCAGGCCAAGAAAATGGTCATAGGTAATCTACATGACCATGATCATACTACTATACTAAAATGCTTGTAATTCTCTATAGCACTTGGAAACCATGTGTCTGCTATGAATCAAATGCATAGAGCACTTCTTCGGGATAAAGTGCTCTTTTTTGGTTACAAACCATGAAATATTTGCATGTATTGAAAGTGCTTTAGACAAAAAGTGAGGACTTTCCAGAAGTGTAACATCAAATAGTTGAAATGAAGCATGTTGAAGAGATAAATAAGAAGAAAAAAAGAAGAAGATGAAGGGTGTGTTGGTACGGAGGAGAACATTTTTCTATTTTCATATTTGGTTGGTCAAAAAATTAAAATATTTTTAAGAAAGCAAGTTTATAGTGATATTTTTTTAGATAACTTTTTAAAATAACTGTACCACTTTTATATAAATGTAAATCTCTAAAATTTAGTGTTATTTGAATATTTTGTTCATTTCAATATAAAAAGTTGAATTAATATTTTAAAAAAACAAAAAAAACATGTAATTTAATTGAAATTTAAAAAAAAAGAAAAACAAAATCGCCGTCTGTGGGGATCGAACCCACGACCACGTGGTTAAAAGCCACGCGCTCTACCGCTGAGCTAAGACGGCTTCATGTCTTGAGAGTCTTATATTTCTCTAAGTACTTTTATCTTTTTCATATCTGAATGTCTTTATCGAGTTGGTTGGCACTAATAAAGAGAGCAGAAAGCAGCTATCGGCCATCAAAGATCACGACTTTAAGATCCCCATGCAGGGCCGACGGCCTTCGCTTACTTCTCTGAAGTCAACGATGTCGCTTTTTCCGTCACGGAATATGAGAACAATTTTCTACTCTTCCTCCTTAGCCATATGTCCATTTTCTTAACTTCACTATCTTTGCACCATTTTTTTCCACGAGTTTCGATTGTTTCATTGTAAGCGATTGTCGTATTATTTGTTATTATTAATATTCTTTTCTCATTATTTTTATCACGACTTTTTCACTTTTCATACTTTCTTTAAATATTTTACTTGAGCCAAGAATTTATCATATTAATAATTTTTTATCTTATTATAAAGATAAGATGCATGCAGTAAATCCTCCAGAATCACTTTACCTTCGCAACAAGAACTCCAATGGAATATACTTTCAAGGGGAAAAGTTAAAGACCACCGAAAAAGAAGAAAAAACTAGCCTGCATTTTGTGCTGGTGGGGAGATATTCACTTGCTATCTAGGAAATGGTTTAAGCCTGTCTAGGATGTATTGTCTACATTTAATTTGGAGGTAGTAAATATAAATATGTCGACACTTTGCCAGTTCTGCAAGTGCAACTTTTGTAGTGTTCCTCTGATTTCTGTCAAATTTCTGCAGCAGGCAGCACCATCAACTAGGAGTAGCTAGTAATTGTTGTGTGGTGTGAGCTGGTTATCTATGTTTTTCTGTGCTGTTACAAGTATTCATCTGGTGCAACTTGCTTCTCTTTGTTTACAGAAAAATCATATACTTGGTTGAATCCTTCTTAGTTGAATATTCTCTTTTTTTTTTTTTACTATATGTATATGTAGGTCGTATTAAGTAGGATTGGTCAATAAAATTATTAAAAGAGATACTTTTTTGAGATACTTTTTATTTCTTAAAATTGATTGAGTGATTTTCTCGGTGAAATACGTATAGTTGAGTGAAGAACTTTTATGTTATAACAAAATTGAGTATGAGAGAAATATTTTAGTTAATTAATACATTATGAGATATTATCTTTGAGTCTTTAGTATTGAACTAGATTATATTTAAAGTTATGAGCCATTGTATACTATTATATTTTTTTAATAAATTTTTACGTATAAATTTTATATTTCGCGCAAAAATCTCTTTACTTTTACGACTATTAACACTAATGATCAAATCAACAACGGAAAACATTACTCCCATCCTAATTTGTCATTTCGGAGTCAAGTACCAAGAGTATCCTCAAAGAAAACACTAAACATTTATGATTTGATTCTCTAAAGTACTACATATAAAATTTGATAATCAACTTTAATTTTGAAATATTATGGGGGTAATATTAGATTCAGATGTATCTTCCAAAGAAATAGATTGCATCCTGTAATTGTCAGAAAAAGAATTCACTTGCACACTTAAAATTAATCTGGGCAATCTATCACCTTGTACTTATTTGGAAAAAGAAAAAATTCTGTATCTCCATTTACAGAAATAAAATAACAGGGGACCTAACTACTGCCTAAACATCCTCAAAGTCTCTCTCTCACTATACAACGCCGCCGTACAACATCGCAAAATGGAGTTCAAACTCCGCCGCCAGCTGCTGCCATCTTTAGCCTGAATTTTCACAATCATGCATCACTTCAAGACCCGTCATTTGTGCCATGAAACAACTATATATTTCAATCCAGATTTCAGTTGTTGCCATTGACAGTCTTCAAATTCTGATCCTCCATTCACAACCTTAAACTCCACCAACCATAACTCCGTTGACACCTCAAGATTTCAACCAACAAAACAACTCTCCTTTCACCAGCCCAATCCCCCACTCTTCCTTCTTTCCACTCTATACCCTTCTTCCTTTCCAATTTTCATCACCTTCTCTTCGACCACTGTTACTTCCACATTCGTCGTGAATCTCATCTCCTTCTTATTCGAGCCGCTGAATAACCTGATAAATCAACCCCGAAGACATCGAAATTATATCAAACGCGTTCATTGTCTCCATGTGTTCACTTTCCTTCTCCAAGAACCCCTCACCAAATTGCTTCGTGCTCTGCTCTTGCTTCATTGATGATGATTTCTTAAACCATGGAGTGTTCATCAGCTCCTCAATTCCATATCTCGTGACCGGATTAGGATCAAGTAGCCGGTTTATTATTCTCCGAGATGGCTTTGAAACCCAATCGGGAAATTGATATTCACGACGGTGTATAGCTTTGTACATATTGTACAAATTGCTATCATCGAATGGTAAGCTTCCGGAGAGGAATTCAAAGAGAACAACCCCACATGACCAAGCATCCGCCTTACCTCCGTCGTACCCTTTTCTGTACGCTACCTCCGGAGCAGTATACGCCGGCGTACCACAGAAGGTGTGAAGGAGACCGTTCAGTAATTGCTCCGGCAAGGCGGAGAGCCCGAAATCGGAGATCTTAAGGTGACCATCTTTGTCTAGAAGCATGTTTTGTGGCTTGATGTCACGGTGGCCGACGCCGTTTGGTGGCAAATTGTGGAGCGGAACAAGCTGGTAAAAATAAAACCGGGCGGTGGATTCAGAAAACCGGCCACGGCGCTTGAGTTTCGTAAAAAGCTCTCCGCGGTGAGCGAGTTCCATTACGAAAGTAGATTTTAGTTTTTGTAGCCATGACTTCATGAAGTTCGAGGATGTTCAGGTGGTGATTAAGGCGGCGCATGGCTAAGACCTCACTGATTATACAGGCTCCATCGAAGCATCGATGGTTTTATCGATAACTTTAACGGCGACTTCAGGTATTATCATCAAACAACGGCTATGATACACTTTAGCAAAGCTACCCCGACCCAAAGGCGGTAGTTGGTATTTCCCAGAATGATAGAATTCCGGATCCGCTACCATCAGCGCTGGTGGTTTTTCTGATTCGACGGCGGAAGGCGGTGATTGGGGGTGTTATGCATCATGCCAGCGACAGCAGATGGATGAAGTGGCAAAAAGAGTTTAGAAACGGCAAGGGACAGGGCATAAAGAAACAGAGGATCAACGTTGGGTTTTATAGGAAAATTAGTTTGAGTTGGGTATTGGCTGTATCTAATCCGTCACGGTTTTGGACTCTTTTCCTTTTTCTATTCTAATTCGAAAAAAATTAGTTAATCAATATTTTAAGATTATATATGTTACACCCTGGAAAATTTTTAATGATTAAAATAAAAATATTTTTATATAATTTTAAATATTTTAATTTTAATTTAAAATTAGTAAATTAACTCTCAAAAATCGAGATATGAATGAGCATATCAAATTATAAAGATAAAATTATGAGCATAAAGAATTAAAAATTTTCAATTCTGATACGATTTTGAATTAATTTAACCTTAAATGGATGTCGTAGATGGAGTCATAGACGCAAAATTAAGTTGATGACAGATAAGAATATGCAACAGGACAGTTTGCGTAATATTTCTAGATAATTTTTCCAGTATCCCTTGGCTGTTAGGGATTTCACATTAGATTCGTATTGTAAAACAAGGTAGATCTATGATTTGTAAGGGGTCATTGGTAGTTAGTTAGGGTTTAGGTAATTATTAATTATTAATATTACATGAATTAATGAAAAATTTATATATTATTTTATAATTATTTATATTAGGGTTTATGTGTCCATGGACACATCCTTAAAAAAATTATTCAATATTAAAATTAATATTTTATTTGTTTGTTTGATTTTAAATTGATATTTTTAAATATCTTCAAAAAGATGTAACTCTTTAATATTTTTTGTTGATTATGTAAAAACTCTTTCAATTTAAATAAGGATAAAATTAAGAAGAATATTATTAATGTATTGCCCAATTATATAAAAGCACAATAAGCTTATTTTGAAGCAAAATCAGAACATTATTTATTTTAAAACTAAGAAAATATTATTATTTATGCGGGATTTAATGTATGCTCAAGTCACCACCAAACTAATTACCAAACGACTAAGAAAACCGTACAAGTATTTCACTTCCTATTTTTTATGTGATAATTAGTTTGGTTTTAGTATAAATGTATAAACTAATGGTAGCAAAATGTAGAGAGTTTTGTGATTAGGGGGTCTTACAAAAAATGTCTGTAATAATTAAGATGAGGAACAACACATATTAATAAGGCACAAATTTCACCCCAAGGATCACAAAATTACTTAGCTTTTCATTATTCCGTGAACCTTTATAGATATTTTCATGTATACAATAACAGCTCGTACCATCACTTGAGCTATTGTGGATACGGAAATATATATAAAGTTTCATGGAATGATGAAAAAATATGTGCTATACGTAAGAAAATATTATCGGGATTATAAAGTAACGATTAAAATTTCTTCATTTTTTAAAATAGAGTTTAAATTCATATTTTTAGGAAAGAATTTCTTTTGTTGGAGTCAGTCCTAAAGAATGAGTCTTGCAAGGTGCGAGCGAATTTAGTTAGGCAAATACGAATAATAAATAAGTTGCTCGGACTCTTCACTTTTGGTGCCGCATCCTATCCATACAACGTGGGTGTGGGTGTGGCTGTGGGTGTGCGTGTGGGATCCTTACCCAATCTGATCAATCGATTTTGGATACTTTGATCAAAATCGACCGAGAAAACAGATAGATTGATGATTTTTATGTCAAAACCAAAACTAAGGTGAAATTGAAGAAAATGGAATACGTATATATAAGGGAATTTCTATGTCGCTCCTTTTTCTTTTATCTCCTTCCCAGTTACTTCTCCTCCAAGTTCTCACATAATATCTCATAATCTAAGTTTTATACCTCTTTTTTAGATATTTGAATTATTTTAGCCGAATACTACATCCATATCCATACTTGGATCCGTATCCCGAATCTTAAAATTTAGACCATGAATGATCGACCTCTAGATCCGCACCCGAGTCAAAAGCAACTTAGATATATACCAAATGAGAAACAACAAAATTTAAAATAAAATAAAAGAAGATAGATTTTTTATTTCTTCATACATATCCATGAATTCAATCTATTGATAGCGTACCCTCTTGGATGTCAAGAATATGCCTGGCTCCACAAAACTTTACAAAGAATCAGAATATTTGCAGCAATGGCAAAACACCATTGAAGGAACATATTTTTTATAGTTGGAAAGATATTTTTGTATTGCTAATCAGTTCACTGAAAGGTTAAGACGAACACTTTTTGACACCTTTTCTCTATGTAATAATAATTTTATTAACTTTGACAGTGTTGTTTATTAAATTTAAAAAAATATCTTTTTAATAAACAGACAAAAAAATTAAGCCAAAAAGTATTATTTTTCCAAGAGTAATATATGATGATAGGGTGTTGATTTACATCAGTTAGCAAATATAAATACCATCACTACAAGAAAGGGGAAAAAATAGTACTCCCTCGATCTCTATTGGTTTTTTTACTTGTTCACGCTAATTTGCACTTTTTTGGCATTTTTAAAAAAATTCTGAGAAATAATTTGAGAAATTTTATATACTTTTATGAAAATTTTTTATAATAGTCGGTTGAATTTATTGTTTATTTTTTTAATTGTATATATAAACTATTTTTGGTACATAATTTAATGAAAATATGTAAATTCATTACTCAATTAAAGGTATTAAAGAAGATGAAGAGATTTTAGATGATGTTATTGTCTAAAACTGAAAAATCATATTTTTCAGATGTTGCAAGTGTTAGTAAAAAGGCGAAAGAGAATTTTTTGGTATGTTTATTATTTTAATAGCTTTTCTTGCCAATATTTTCACAATAAGTGTTGCATTGTGATAGCATAAAAAATAGAATATAGATTATTACTTATTATCATGGTTTCTTACCATTGCTTATTTTTTTTCAAGAAATTCTTAATTAATAATTTTTTGTAATTTCTTAATATGTTCCCCAAAATATATGTATATTGCAATTTGTAACTCTTTGTATCAATGATTGATAAGGGTTGTGAAAGTGCAGGATAGATAAATCCTTCTATCTTTAATCGAGCTTTCGATTTTCGGCCTTTTATGTATGAAAAGATTCTATTAGAAATGATTTCTTGTTAAATGAGTGCTACGTGTAAGTGAATTATAAATTTTGATATGAATATCAAATGTCTAATTAAAGAAAAACTCTTTGTGTCGAAGAATATTATTGTAATTTTGTAATTTCTTTGGTGGACTCTTTGAATTTATAAAAGATAATGGTTGTAGGATGGTTGAAGGATCAAATGATATGATAGAAATTATTGTTTGAAATTTTGGGAAAATTGAAGGAAAGTAAATTGAATTGGATATTGAAAAGAAAGAGAAACTTTTGTTCTTTTAAATTTTAAATATTAAGTAGGGGGGAGAAAATCAAGAAAAGAATTAAAGAAAGAATAAAAAGGAGAAACAAAAGAAAATAAGAAAAGAAAAATGATGTCACACATTCCTATCTTCATGTTTCATAATATATATATATATATATATATATATATATATATATATATATATATATATATATATATATATATATATATATTGATTTGTAGTTTTTGAAGATCATAAATAATTATGTCTTTTCAAATAAATTATGCGTTTGTCAAATATAGGCTCGATATAAAAATCATTTCCGATTAATATAAATTAATTATAAATTCTTTAAAGAATGATAGAATATCTTAGGATAGTTGAAAGCATGAACGTCAATACTTATATCAGTTATGTTAATTTTATTATAATTAAGTTATAAGTGAAATTGAAAATATATAATTAAAAGTAATTATGATTTGTTGATAGGGATATATATTGCGTATCCATTTGATTGTATAAAATATGTTTGTATGACATTTCTCTTAGATTAAGAAAGTCTTCTATTTTATTTTTTAAGAAATCATAAATATTAAAAAAATCAAAATCATAATTTTTTATTTATTTTATTATAAAAGGCTTAGAATTATTTAATTATATTACTTAATTAACATTATGAGGTGTAGATATACATGCAAAAAATAAGTACTAAAATATTATAAATATATAATAAAAAATTAAAAGTTGTATTAATGACTTTTATATATAAATCTTTAGAAGGCTATAAGAAAATAAATGTTTTTGTATGAAAATATTTTTTGTGATGATTATTTTTAAAAAAAAATTATTTAAATAATTTAGTGATGTTATTTATAATAGCACAAAATGCGGGAAATATTCCTTAGATGTAAAAAAAAATTGTGCCATTTCTTTTTGAGACTGACTAAAAAAAAATATCACAATTTACTTATAACCAATTCAATATTATGATAAGCATTTATTCATATCGAATTTTATACATCATATTGTGTTAATTTACAATAACTCTCCTTACTCCTTGAGCTTAAAGCGAAATTTGTTTTTTCCTTCACTTTATCAACCGTGAATTTTATCCTTCTCAGGGTAAGTAAAAAAATTAATTAACTACATAAGTCGCCTCTCGTGACACGTGGTTAGGTAAATTAGTGGGTAGATTATGTTGAAAGTACATATTAAGCGACTCCACATAAGAGATTAGGCTTGTAAGTCTAAAATTGCCCTAAGAATAATTAACAATTTAACATCAGAGATCTCTATTTTGGGGTTAAACTTTTTTGAATTTTGGTCTTTAATTTTTATACAGTTCATGTAATAAAATTTTATATCTAAATATCTTTAATTATAACTTAATTTCGCTAGGCAAACCGTTTTAGAAAATATTTTATAAGAAGGTATAAATTAGGATATTATTTAATTCTCAAGACATATATTTATTTTAATTTAAAAAAATCACAGGGTACATATTAGCCCTATAAGGCACAAGTTAATATTGCTTGAATTTAAATGGCAGAGCCTGATTCGTATTGTTGAATTTACGCCTGTAGACACAAGTTAAAGGCGTTAATTCTGTTTGGCTAAATTAAATGTTGTTGAACATATGTCGTGATACAGAGAATTTACATATGATGCATAAGAATTATGTGAATTTATCTCATGAGATGTAATTTATGCCAAAATTTATGTCTTACGATTTTTTTATTTTATTAAAAAACTATTAAAAGTTATTAAAAACTCATTCAAAAATTAATAATTATAAAAACATAAATATTAAAAAAATCATAAATTTAAAAAATAAAAATAAAAATTATCTAAAATAAAATATTTATACGAATGAGCTTTGGAAGTAGTATTACAAAAAAGATGACATCAGGTTATTAACTTAATAGTGACATAATAATTAAGAAAGATAAAAGGAAAAGAAGGAAATTAAATTCTATATATATATGCTTTGACTCATGCTTTCCAACAATTAGACACGTGGTATAGGGGAAGTGTCAAAATTTGGAAAACACCAACACGTGATAAACTTGACGAAACTATCAAAATTTTCTTAATATTTTTTAATCTGATCAAATATAATATAAATGTATCAATTAGTCGTTTAAAAAAATATAATATTTCATTCAAATAATTTTAGCTGATAAAAAATAAATTTAACATGATTGTCTTGCATTACTCATCTACGTAATTGACAAACTTATAACTGATATAAACGGTTAGCAAAGGTTGTTAAAAGAATAATACCAATAATAAATTTTGCTTACGTCTAAAATAAATTGTTGGTAAATATAAAATGATAAGTATTACATAAAATGTCTCAAAGCATGCCAAGGTCAAATTTTATGTTCACAGAGAAAAAAAATACAATTTTTTAAAATTTTAAATTACATGTCAAAACAAAACTTCAATTTTTTTCATGTAGTTTCATGCTCGTGATTTTATCTCGCGTGACCAAAATAGACTTTAAGTAAAATTTGATAAGTAAAAATAAATAAAGAAATAATATATAATTTCTTTTTATTTATTTATATATTAAAATAAATTTTATATTTGCTTATTTTTCTACTATCTTACAAATGTTAATAAGTTGCTCAAGCAGGAAGCAGGTCGACATGCCTGCTTGAGCAGCTTAGATAAATAACAGTTCAATATGATTGTTTTTTGTCTATATAGGATAATTTGGTATATTTTATATTTCATATTTTGATATTGTTGCATTTTAAGAATTTATAAGATATTTACATTTATATTTTGGTATTGTTGCACTTTAAGAATTTATGTTTTTATTATTTTCATGATTTTAGAAAAAATAACGGGCAATATGTAAAATATTAAAAAATCACGATTCAAAAAATTTTAAATTAAAATTTAAAATTGATAATTTAAAGTATTTAAAATACTATTTTTAAGAATTTATGTTTGTAATATTTTTACTTTAAATAAAAATAATCAAGTATTCTGTAATTTAAAAAAATGTAAGAACCCGTTAACGAAAATTTTATAATAAAAAAGAAAAAAATATACATCACCAAAAAATAAAAGTTACATTGCATTTGAAAAATAAAGAAAGAAGCATTAAAAATTAAAAAAATAAAACAAAGCAAGTAATATATGGAAAGAAAAAATAAATGTACATGTATAGCTAACTTTACTATTCAAGAGTTAAACTTTAAAGTAAAAAGAAACTGACTATTATAATCTGAAATAAAAAAAAATTTAAAAAGGTAGTAAAATATTGGTATTTTGTTGATCATGTCAAAAGTATTTAATTTTTATTGAATACATATAACATAAAAATTAAAATAAACTTGTAAATTCTTTTAACTTTGCCAAATAAAAAATTTTAAAAATTATAATTTTAATTAAATTACATGTTTTTTTTGTTTTTTTAAATATTTAATTAAAATTGTGAGCCCGTGCATAGTACGGACATTCCTCATATGCCCTTACTAGCACACTATGCACCCCATTAATAAGAGAGGTCTTTTGTATTTACTAAAATCTAAATTAGTGAAGTTGTTAGTAGTTACTTAATTTATGTATTTATAATACAAGTAGACATACATGATGTAATATACAAGTGTAATTCAATACTCAGAATAAGAAATTACTTTCTATACGTACTCAATGGTTAGTTTCCTTCTCTTTTTCAGTAAAGATCCAATTAAAGTCGATTACACTTTGCATGTTCTAGATTGTGAAAAATTAACATGAGATTAGTTCAGTTAATTAAGAAGAATGAAAAACGTCTGATATCGATGGTTAATGAAATGGGTAGTGCTTATTTATATGAATTTGAATAATGTACTCTATTGCATTGGATAAGCTAGCTTTTGAAGGCGGGTTGGAGTTGAAATCGATTTACTTTTACAAGTTAACTTTTTAGTAGAGAGGAGGCTAAAAAAATATTTTAATTAGGATAAAAATATTTTTAAAATTAATTAAAATTGAGGGAAAAAAAAGAAGCTAAGGGCTTAATTTATAGTAAATAAGAAATTATAATTATGACACTAGCTTCAACGTTGTTATATATAATTATAATGAGCTATAGTATTTTTTTTACTTTATTTATTTATTTTGTTTCTTGAAAATGAAGAAAGAGAGGAAAAGATGTTATATTTGATATAAAGAATTCTGCACGTGCTACCTACCGAGCCGACGTACTGGTTGAATAATTAGAAATAGTGTGCTATGTGTAATATAATTTATATTTGTCCTAACTGCAAAGTTGGTAAGAAGTATTATTTAATTAAATTGTTTGATATTTCTGTGAAACTAACCCTGATGTTTAACGCCTGGAATATATGCTAATTAGTTTTTGACAACTCAGCATGAAGAATTTGTCTTTTTTTTTAAAAAAAAAAAAGGAAGGAAGGAATACTCCCTCCGATCATTTTATTTGTCATTATTGATTTGATAAATTCGCTAAAAGTAATAAATAAAATAACAATTTTACTTGAAATTGATTCAGCCTTTAAAGTAGCTAATCAAGCTCGATATCCGATGTTCAATAAATTTGCTAGATTGATAATTTGGCGAATCTGTTCACTAAAGTATTATCAATCTCGATATTAAAGAATCATTATATGAGATCCGGGATATATTGTCATGCATTTTAATTATAATTAGTTAATATATAAATAACTTGAAACTTACAGATCTATGCAATAATTTATCCATTGCAACTTCTTGTATTGTTCTTTACTGCCACAATATTGTGTCTTTTGAATGAACAAACGATTCCTGCGGAGACAACATGTATATAAGCTTTTCAATATATCAGCAGCAGTATTGTCATCATAAATTGTTTACTTTCTTTTATGTGCTAACTCTATTATCATCGGTTATAGGCGAATATATAGTGTCAAGACTGAATTTAATTGAGTTTGTATGATCTTTATCGGAAGGTAACGCATTGACAGTGAATTTAGTGGATTCACCTCAATAGAAATGATACGGAAACAATGATTGATTGCATTAAGATGAGCAGTATTCATCCATTCAAGATTGGAGGTGATGTATGCTAACTTAAGCTATGAAACAATGTAACCGTACACGCATCCATGGTGGTCAAGAGACCCATCAGCAGCCATTTTCGAAGAATTTGGAATTCGTTCCGACAGTTTCACAATAATGTATATAACAGATAGGGGTCAATATGAAGGACATAAATCATGCAAGACGTTACCTTAGAGTTGAAACTATAAATATACCCCTTTCATAACTTGCACCCCCATATGATTTTCATAACAAGCATAGCATTATTATACTTATAATTGTGATACAAGCTATCAAACTCTCGAGTTTTAACTTTTCGATATTATTGTGACAGTTCCACCGAAAATCACTTAATAAATTTGCTTGTTTTCTTTTTGCGATTGTTTGCTTTACTATTCTTGTGTAATGTTCCTTATTACATTTATTAGCAAGTCATTTAGCATCAAGAATATTCTATTTGTTGTTGGATCTTGATAAAATCTGAATATATCAGCTAACAACACACATGCAAATGAAGGAAGAAGAAGGAGAGGAATGAACTTTACTGAGAAGAAGCAGAAACCCTTTTTGCATTTTGAAAACTGCTCTGTAGCTACTGAATATACTCCTATATATACTAATTTTCTACCGATACTTTCACACATACCTACACCTCACGTGACTCATAAACCAAATGCTAACTACCACTTAACAACTTTCTCCAACTAACTGACTAATTAAGTTGCTAACTAACTGCCTAATCTTGGTGGCAGTTAACACTCCCCCTCAAGCTGGGGGATTGAAATATCTAGAACTCCCAGCTTGGCTAACAAAAAATGTTGTTGCCCTGTCCCTAGTCCCTTGGTTAATAAATCTGCCAATTGTTCCCTGGTGCACAAATGTTGTGGCATAATGAAACCTGACTTCACTTTTCTCATATGAAGTGATAGTCTAGTTCTATATGTTGCTTCTTTCATGAAATATTGGGTTATTTGCTATTTGAATAGCTGCCTTGATGTCACTTTGATAGGAAGGACAGACTCTGATACCATGATAGAATCTGAGTATATCAGCTAACCTTTTACATGCAAATGAAGGAAGAAGAGAAAGGACAGGAATGAACTTTTATTGAAGAAAAGAAGCAGAAGCCCTTTTGAAAACTGCTCTGTAGCTACTGAATATACTCCTATATATACTAATTTCCACCAACACTTTCACACGCACCTGCACCTCACGTGACTCATTAACCAAATGCTAACTACCACTTAACAATTTTCTCCAACTAACTGACTAATTAAGCTACTAACTAACTACCTAATCTTGATGGCAGTTAACAGATCTAATAATTTATCTCCTAAAATACTACTTGTTTTTGAAGAATCCATAATTCGTTTCGACAATTTCACCAAAACGTTGTGTCTCAAACGTGCAGATAGGAATCATTATAAAGGACGTGAATCATGTCGGACGTTATTAAGGGTTGAGACTATAAATATGTCTCTTCCCTTCGTTTGTGTCGTTGTACCCCATATGACTTTCATAACAAGCATAGCATTATATTCATAATTGTGATACAAGTTATCAAACTCTCGAGTAAAGGTGGGCATAAATATCGAAGAACCGAAAAATCAGTCAAATCGGAGTGTTGATTAACTTGGATTGATGTCCGATTTCTTTTTAGGAAAGTTCGGTCTTCGGTCCAACGTTAGTATGAGAGTCACTGTTTTTCGGTACACTGAAGAACCGGAATTTTATTAATTATATTTAAAATAATATTATGTTTAAGTTTTAAAATCGAACCCATTTAGGAGTTTAGACTGCCCGTTTGATTTACATATAACCCAAAAATAGTCAAATACTCAAGTCCGTCCCAACCCAACATTTAAGTTAAACTTAAAAGTTTACCTCACCACTTAACTTATAATTAAAGGCCAGCCCGTCTGAAAAATTAAGAAATGTTAATTGTTAGGTATTAAGTAGTAATTAATTTCTAAGTTTCAATTGATTCGGTGTACGTACGCATATTTATCAAAATCGAAGTGAAAACGAACCAAACTCTGATAAAATCAAACTGAATAACAAATTATATTTTTGATAAAAATCGAAGAGAAGCGCCCCCAACTCTGGCGCTCTAACTTATGATAACATTGCCCGACAATTCCGTGGAAGACTACTTAATAAGACAAGCTTGTCTCCTGAAACAGCTACTGCAACTATTTGTTTATCTTTTGTTCAATTAGGTGGTTTGAATCTTTCTGAGTTACCCAATAAATAGCATATTTTTGGTTTCTCCTTGTTCAAACTATATACTGTGAGAGGACCAGAGATTGTTTTACTGCTGCGATGGCAACCATGAGTTTTCTATCATTATGTGCTGACTCACTGTTATGTTTTAGACTTTAGTTGAACCAACCTGACACACACAGAACAATGGAGAAACTCAACAAGCTTTTTATATGAGCGAATGCTAATTTTTTCTGATTTTCTCTTCTCCAACTATTATGAAATGTTTATCAAATTCGAAAATTAGAGATACTTCAAATATATTTTTGATCGTCAAAACTTGTAAATCAAACTGAATTATGGAGTACTATAAAAAAATGAATATGTGCAGCCAAACTTAGAAGATGAGTTTTGCATATCGATTTAGAGAAATCAAAAAAGGTCTAACAAGAACTAAATGGCAGATAGCAAGCCCCAATTTACTGCCTAAACATACTGGAAGGAAGTATCCAAGATGTCTACCACTATACACAACCTCCAGCTGCCGCCGTCTGACTCTTCACCGACCGCCGTTATGCTCCCAGCCATCCACTACCACCTTAACTCCTTCAAGACCCATCATTGTACCATGAAACAACTATATCTTCCAATCCAGATTTCAGTTCTTGCCATTGAAGATCTTCAAATTCTGATCCTCCATTAACGACTTTAAACTCTACCAACCATAACTCTTTTGCCACCTCCAAGATTTCAACCAACAAAACAACTCTCCCTTTCACCAAACCAATTCCCCATTCTTCCCCTTCTTTCTACTCTGTACCCTTCACCTTTACCACGATCTTTGTACCTTCTCTTCAACCTCTGTTACTTCTACATTCGTAGTGAATCTCATCTCCTTCTTATTCGATCCACTTCCAAATAGCTTGATAAATCCAACCCAGAAGACATCGAAATTATATCAAATGCATTCATTCTCTCCATGTGTTTACTTTCCTTCTCCAAGATCCCCTCACCAAATTGCTTCGTGCTCTGCTCTTGTTTCATTGATGATGATTTCTTAAACCATGGAGTGTTCATCAGCTCCTCAATTCCATATCTCGTGTCCGGATTGAGGTCAAGCAGCCGGTTTATTATTCTCCGAGCTGGCTTTGAAACCCAATCGGGAAATTGATATTCACGACGGTGTATAGCTTTTAATATTGGGCAAATTGCCTGTCGTCGAACGGTAAGCTTCCAGCGAGGAATACAAAGAGTATAACCCCACATGACCAAGCATCCGCCTTAGCACCGTCATTGCCCTTTTCTATACACTACCTCCGGAGCAGTATACGCCGGCGTACCACAGGCGGTGTGGAGACCGTTCACCCAACTGCTCCGGCAAGGCGGAGAGCCCGAAATCGGAGATTTTGAGGTGACCATCTTTGTCACAGAAGCAGGTTTGGCCAACTTGATGTCACGGTGTGCGACACCGTTTTGGTGGCAGAATTTATAAAGGCGGAGACAAGCTGGTGATAAAACCGGGCGGTGGATTCAGAAAACCGGCCACGGCGATTGGGATTTCGTGAAAAGCTCGCCGCCGTGAGCAAAGTTCCATTACGAAGTAGATTTTGGTTTTTGTAGCCATGACTTCATGGAGTTTAAGGATATTGGGGTGGTGATTAAGGCGGCGCATGGCGGAAACTTCACGGATTATACGAGGTTCCATGGAAGCATCAATGGTGGTGGTGGTTTTATTTATAACCTTAACGGCGACTTCAGTGTTGTCATCCAAACAACGGCCAAGGTACACTTTTGCAAAGCTACCCCGACCCAAAAGGCGACCCAGTTGGTATTTCCCAAGAATGATAGAACCGGATCCGCTACCATCAGAGCTTGTGGTTCTCCTAATTTTGACGGAGGAAGGCGGTGGTTGGGGATGTTGTACATCCATGCCGGCGACGGCAAATGGAGGAGAATTGTGAAGAAGGAGGAAGGAAGGGACAGGGCAAGAAGAAAAAGGAGGTGAAGGTTCGGTTTTATGGGAAGATGAGTTGGCTGTATCTAATCTGTCATTTCTCTGAATTTGGACTCTTTTTTAGTTTCCGGTATTTGCCTAACTTTTAATTTAGGAGTGTACAAGTATGACTAGAGAAAATGATCATTTATTTGGAGAAAACGTTTTAAATATATTTTGCAAATCGGGTCGACGCTCCTTTTATTTCGTTATTAGTAAATTTATCCGCGTTTCGTGCTGCGACCACTAATTTTCTTCTAAATACATGCAAATGAAAAAAAATATATGAATTCTTAAGCCAAAGAATACTTGTGGTTTACTTGATGTGTTGTGTTTGTGTTTGTTATTTTTTTTATTTTTTTTATTTTTTTTATTTTTTTTATTTTTTTTAGTTTTTTTAAACTTTTAAAATAAAAATATATTACATCAATGAACGCCCTTTTTATGGTTAAAATTAAAAAGTCAGTACTGTATTACTGTTTAATAAATCATGTATCTAAAATTATCATTAGAATGTTACTTAAAGTACAATGAAAATAAACAACTAAATAGAATAAAATATTTTCATATTATTTCAAAATCAAATATTAAAATTTTGCACTAAATGTGTTTAAATACTTTTACAAATGAGAAAAGTACTCCTTTGTTCATTATATGACATCTTTCTTTTTAATCTATCATAAAAGTTAATATATTCAATATATTTAAAATATTTCAAATTTATATTTATTTGTAATGAATAAATTTACAGTTATATAAATATTTTAATTTATTTTAAATTAAATTTAAATAATTTTTAAATTTTTTATATCTATATATCAAGTATCATCTTATAAAATGAAACTGACAAAAATAATTCATTATTATCCCACTTTTGTAGTTTCAAATGATGCAACATTATTAAATGAAACTAACGTCCAAATTTAAAATAAGATCAAAAATTGAGACAGGAATTTATTTAACCGAAGCTAGGTCTTATTTATTTACTATAAAATTTATCTCTGCTTCTATTAAAGAAGATTAATAATAATAAAAAGATTAAAGTAATGCATATAAATTACAGATGCAATACACAATTTGATTTAAAATTTTGTAAAAATTAAAAAAGGAGGAATTTGTTGAAATAATAATATACACAAAATAAATAAAAAAATTTTTTTAATTTTTTTAATTTTTTTATTTATTTTGTTTTTTAATGTGATTTTTATTTTATTATAAACTCAATAACAATCCAAGGTAATTGATAATAATTAAGAAACAATGGTATAATACTAACATAAAAAAATGCAAAATGTTTAAATATTTAGTAACAATTAAAACTTACCAAACTCCCATACCCTTTAATCAAAATTAGAAACTAATGAAAAATTGGAAACTTCTTGTAACATCCCTATCAATAAAATAATAGTAATAATAGTAATAGTTTGTAAAATAAATTTTTAAATAAAAACAAGTTATATGTGCTCAAGTACAGAGATTAGAGATAATCTGTCTTCATTATAATTAATCACGACTAACTAAACTGGTGCAAGCTAATTAAGCGAATATAAAAGCGATGAATCACGCTTGTAGTAAGGCGGCAAGAGACACGTACGTAATAAGAATGAGGGTTAAACTGTCATTGTGATTTTGGACTCTTCACTTCTTTCTTTTTACCAAATTCTTTAGGTATAATATCTAAAAATTCACTAAATTTAATATACATATATTTTAAATTTCTCTAAATTATTTTATAATTTTAATTATTTTTTTAAAATTTATCTATTTAGTAGTCTTTAACTTCTTGTACCATCTCATCCTAAGAGTAAGATACACTCTCCTATCATGTATACCTTTTATATGCATATGTTATTTTTTTAAAAATATTTTAAAATTTATTAATTTTTAAATTTAATTTTCAATTAGTAAAAGAATTTCTAGAGAACTCTATTTTTAGAAAACAAAAAAATTATTTTACTAAAAATAATAAAATTATAATTAACTTTTTCTTACAGATTTTACCGAAAGAAAAAAGAAGTTACTGCTGAAGCAGGATAGTCATTATATTTAAGTAAAATATTAAAAATTATATAGTTGTTAGCTCTATTATTACGCACAAAAGAATTTTTATTTCACTAAAAATAAAGGAAGCTATAGCGAGTATTTTTTTATTCTAGATTTGGCACGAAAAAATTAATAGTTATTGCATCTTAAAAAGAAATAAAAGTTACAAAAATTACCTTCATTATTACTGAGTTAAGTTATTTTTAAGTAAATAAATATAACGGGACTCAAAAAGTCTTTTTTAGTTGATTTAAGCTTGAAAAGAGAATACACAATTGAAATAAATAGTATTTCATATAAAAAAACACAGAGCTGAACTTTATTATTTTCTTAAAAAGACAAATTTTATTTTTTAGAACAATAAGTTCAAGAATCAATTTTAAATTGGTCTAAAAAATAGAAATACAACATTAAAATAATTGAGAGCTATTTTTTCTCATCCTCACATTCTTAAATGAGAACTAATTACTCTGGTTGCCACATTAGCACTTAGGGAATAAAAACTACTAAATAAGATAAATTTATGAAGATAATTAAAACTATTAATAATTTAAAAAAAATTAAAAAAAAATATGTCACAATTCCAGGAGCACATTTAGATATTCTGCCAATTCTTTAATACTCTATATAAAAATATATTTAACATAATATTTTCTACTTAGAATTATTATACTAACTATCAGAAAATAAGCAAGTAAATCACATATTTTCAGAAAACATTTTGATTTAAACATTTCCATTCATACCAAACACACAGTACACGATATTTTCAATACTCTAATTGTTGTTAGTTGTGTTTCGACGATAATTATATAAATTAATTTTTATAAGTAACTTTCCTCACTATTACTAAGAATTTGTGTTATTTTCTCTCGAAATGAGCGAAAAATATTTACGTAATAGCGGCCAGTTAATCACGAGCAGTGACTCAAAATAGAGCATATCACACAACACTTACTTTATTTTTGAAAAACAATGCAAAAATGATGAAAAGAAGAAAGAGTATTTTTGTATCTCAATAAATGAATTTGAGGCAAGACACGAATTTATAGAGAATGAAAAAGTAAGACGATGATTGCAATTCAAAAATGTACTTTTTGATCAATTCAAAAATATTTTTCTCACTTTACATTCGCATCTTAAAAAAATCAACACTAATTGATGATATTATATTCAGTTTAACTCTTCTTCAACTTTTAAGATTCAAAATAGGACAATATTTTAAAATAAAAGATTTAATTTATAAATAAAGCAATTTCTTACGAGATCTAAGATTAATTTTACGAGTTATACAAGATTATCATATTATTTATAACATGTTGCATAATTATTCTCTCGCTAAATATAAGTATTCATAAGAAATTATTTCCTCTCACGAGTTATAAAAAGGATTAACAATACTAAAATTGTGATTAAAAATAACGTTCACTTTTGTATGATTTTCCCTTGTAAAAGAAAAATCCCGAATAAAGATTGCAACATTTTACTTGTATGATTTTTCTCCTATAAAAAATATATATTTTTTGGAGGCATTACGTGGATCATTAATGAAAAATTAAAGAACAATGAGACACTATAAAATTGACGATGCCAAAACCTTTCAAAAGATTAATTAATTAATGTAGCATAATTTCAAAGATTCGAGAAATTAGTTCCATTAATTGGAGCTAGCAGCATGTTTAGTAATTTTTTTTAATGTCAAAATCATTTTATCAATGAAAAAGTGTACATTCTTAAAAAAAAGGAAAAGGATTGACGCATTATTTTAGTAATAAAGTACACATACTTAGTAATTAATAATTATCAACCATATCTCTTTGCAACTTTTCTCTTCAAATCTGATATGCTTTTTATCAGAATATGTACGCCAGTTTCTCCCAAAACTCGACAAAAAAACTATTAAAATTTGATCTGTGTATAAAATATTTTGTGTTAATAAAATTTGAAATATATATATATAATATATTTTTTTTATTTTTTTTATTTTTTTTATTTTTTTTATTTTTTTTAGTTTTATGATTATTTATAAATTTAACGTATAATTTATATATCACACGAATGATAATTTTATCCGTTATTAAAAAAATAATCTATAGTCCTATTAAAAATCATTCTCATCTCCACTGTAAGTTAATTATTAAACTTCGACGGTACGCATTTTTTTCTGATTATTTAAAGCTGTCAATTCCCCCTTTTATTTTTTTGCATTGATTTAAATTCACTAAACATAACTTTTGCTTTAAATAATTATTTCCTTTCTTTTCTTATATTTGTCCCACCCAAATAGAAGGATTTTGGTTGAAAGTTGATGACAGATAAGAAACGATAATGCAAATTGCAAAGTGACGAACCACCTTTGCATGGCAATTTTAAATATATATATATATATATAATACAGATATTTTTCCTAGTAGTACATATAAATTAGCTAGGGTTTTCATTTTAGTTGATCATTATAGTATAAACTGCAATCAAGATATACAAAATATGATTTTAAGCAATTTAGTAGTATATATAAATGTTGTATAACTAGGTGAGCTACTGAGAAACAACATGAAAATCGTGTGATAAAGAGTTTAATATTTATTCGCAATCCATAATCCAATATATGAGCTTGACGTTTCGTTCATGATTTCTTAGTTGCTGATCCTTTACATACCTCTATTTTATTATTCATATTTTAATTTTATCTTATTTAATAAAATCTTATTGTCGTTGATGACACAACGGATGTCTTTTTCTAGCCTCTCTTTCCATTTCTTTTTTACGTATGGAAAAATTTAAAAATCACATATACTGATTCAAAAATTGAAATAAAAAATAAATAAAGAGATTTTATGATGATTTTGATCTTTTAATAATGATTAATTATCTTTTATCCATGAAAAACAATTAATTGAATCGCTATGATCGAACTCATTATAAATTTTCAACAATACGCACGACATAGATTCAGTACGTGTGAAAATCTTCTATTTGGCAGGTGACCATATTTTTAAGAAAATATAATTTTTGGTTACTTATATGTTAAGTGTGATATCTCCTGATCTTGTGTGTATCCTGTTTAATTTGGTGATATAACTTTATTGTTTTTACTAGAGTCAAGATGCATATATATATTTTGCCCATGCATATTCTACTTGTAATTATTATTATTTTATATAGTTAACTTAAATTATTGGGTAATATCAATATCCTGTCTATGAAAGGTCTACGGGAAGTTGGGGAGGCTGGATCAGTGGCGATTGAACGTAATGACTTGTTTGATGGGCTTAGTTAAAAAATAAAATTACATGATATAAAAAAAATAAAAAAAATAAAAAAAATAAAAAAAATAAAATATTTTTAATTGATTAAAATAAATAAATAAAAAAATTTATTTTATATACGAGGATCAAAATAAAATAAGACCTGAAATAGTACTATTTATGTGTTGTGTAGAGTAGTGTGCGAAAAGAAGGCAATGAATAGTTTTGTCTTACAGTAGCGTAACCTATCAAGTGTACCTGTTTAATTATTAGTAGGGTCTCTTTTCTTGGATTTTTCTTTCAAAAGGAGAAATATATATATATTGTTAAAACTCCAAAAATAAAAAAAAACACTATAAATTAAAATTTTCAAAATTAAAATTTTAATATTAATTTAAAAAAATAAAAAATTAAAAAACTATTTATTTTTTTTATTTTTTTTATTTTTTTTATTTTTTTTAAATAATATATTTTTAAAGAATTCAATATAAATGTCATTGTATTTTTAAAAATTCAAACATCACAAGATAATAATAAGTAGTAGATTTATCACCATTTTTTCCATATGTTTAACGTAACTAATAATCATGCATTCTTACCCCGCAATAAGTGTAAATTAATTTTTTATTTTTTTTATTTTTTTTATTTTTTTTATTTTTTTTAGTTTTTTTATATTTTTTATATTGTTTGTTTTTTGTTTTTGGGGTTTTTTTTTTTTTATGAATTTTGAGTTTTTTTAATTTTTTATTTTTTTAATAACGGATAAAATTATCATTTACTATTTATATTGAATTATTATTTAAAATTATTATTTTAAATTATTTTCATCAATTTGATTTTTTATCATGACATACACCTTTTTTGTGGTGTAACTCTAAAAAAAGTAAAAAATATTTGTCTATTTTTTTCTATTTTGATGGTTGGGAATTTTTCTTTACCTATTTTATTATATTAGATTTTCTACTTGTGGCATAACTCTATTTATAGTATAAGTCTTTAAAAAATAAAAATAAAATAAAAATAAAATCAAAGAAAAAAACCACAGTTTCCCTTTTTGATTTCGAATGTTTTCTTTATTTTTCTTTTCCTTTTTGATCGAAGGAATTCTTTTTTCCTTTTTGATGAAATTTTTTTTTAATAAGAATGTCCTAATATTTTTATACTTTTAAATTCTTTTATTTATAAATTATTTCACTTTTATAAGCGAAATTATAATTGCATAATTTAATTCATCAACTTTATTACCTCAACATTTTTGGTTCAATCTCCAACCTTGTATGTTTAGGTTAATGTTTCTTCTTCTTTTTCATGTTATGATTTCTTTTTATGTTGTGAATTTGTAAACACAATAATAATTGTTATGTCGATTCAAGTTGTTTGTATTCAAAATAATTTAACTTTAGTTGTCTCCTTTAGTTGAATATAATATTGATATATTTTCTCATTTAATTGAGTCTTATATTGTTATTATGTGATTTAGATTACGTATTATCTATAATGACATTCTTCATCTACTTATACATTCCACAATTTTATTTATTCGGTAAAGTAATCTCTTCATCACATAAAATAATAAAATTATAGAATTATTATAATGATAATAGTGCTTGTGCGCAATTTATTTTAATTATGTGATTTAGATTCTGTGTTATCTATAACTGACATTCTTCATCTACTTATACATTCACAAATTTTATTTATTCAGGTAAAGTAATCTCTTCATCACATAAAATAATAAAATTATAAATTATTATAATGATAATTCTTGTGCGCAATTTATTTTAGATAATATTGCAATGAAATCTGAAAAAGATTTCGTGAACAAAATTGTGTCAATTAATAACTAGAGCGATATAATTCTCATTGAATAATAAAAGTTTTAGTAATTGGAGCTGAATTAGTAAAAGAGTATAAAAAGGAACAAAGGAAGGCACAAAATGA
>JACEIK010004275.1:0-75313 GCA_018107945.1 Datura stramonium
CATGTTGAGATACCTAGGCCATAGAGTTCGATTCGGTGTGATTGAGGCTTAATATTGAATTCTTGTAATTAGTTGATTGAAGAGTCTGTGAATATGTCTTAAGTTGAGCATGTGCAATGAGTGTGTGGTGAGGTTTCGATTATTCCATGCTATTGTGAAGTGTCTAGAACTTGCCTGGTGTGTGTGCGAAACGAAATGAAAGATGTGTATTGTAGGAAAGGATGTAGGTATTTCTTTGATTTAACTTAAAGTTTTTCCATTATCATACCTACCTTGAATGTACATCCTAGTTAGCCCCATTGATCCTTTAGCCTATTTTTTTCTTTCGTTGAAAAGGTACAAACCGAGCTTAATCCCTTCTTTTCATTAACCGTGAATTTGATCCAAGACTCTTAAGCGCTCAAGAAAAATAATTTTCCCACAGTTTCAAGGAGTGAGAATTGTGAAAAGAAAGGAAAAGCGGAAGTGGTGAAAGTAAAGAAAAGATCAAAGGTGCACTTGCTGAAATTAAATAAAATAAAGATGTATAACTAATCTTTGTTATTAAGTCGAGTGTGCTTAAAGAAATGAGAACAAAAATAAAAAGAAACTTCAAGAATGGGAGGATGAAGGAAGAAACAATGCCCATAATGATGGTGGGATGTATTGAAAAGCGCTTAAGGAAGCTAGTTGCTATTATTGGTTAGAAGGTCAAAGGTGCACTTGCTGAAATGAAATAAAATAAAGATGTATAACTAATCTTTGTTATTAAGTCGGTATGCTTAAAGTAATGGGAACAAAAAATAAATAAAGACTTCAAGAATGGGAGGATGAAGGAAGAAACAATGCCCATAATGATGGTGGGATGTACTGAAAAGCCCTTAAGGAAGCTAGTTGCTATTATTGGTTAGCCCAAGATTTACTAGTTCCTTAGCTATACATAACCCGTTAAGTCCTACGTAATCTTACATCATGCTTCCTTATATTAGTGGAGTAATACACTAGAGGCAAGCCTATGGTTCATGACATGATGCATGTGAATTTTTTGGGAGAGAGCGAAATCGTGTTCATATACCCCTACATGTAATGCTTTGGAAACTACATGATTGAAAAGGGGGAAATTTTCATGTGAGGGCACATGCTTGACGCAGAGATTGAATTTCAAGTGTCCGATGTCTTGACTGGGCTTGATTTGCATGAGTTTGCTGAGATCGAGAGCGCTCCATTCTGAGTCTAGGAGGTCTTAATGTGGTGAATGTCATTGTAGTGATGAGACTATGCATGTTTTCTTGATGATTAGCTATAGTAAATAATTCCAGAGATAACCGTAGCTTCATTTGTCGAGCCAAAGTAGCTATGCGTGGGTTTCAATTGCATGAGATGTGAGAGAATTGTTCGAGGACGAACAAGGTTTTAAGTGTGGGGTAAGTGATCTTGGGCAGAATTATATGCCCAAGTGATACTCAAATGCTTCATTTCGACTTGTTTATCTATCGTTATGTGTGTATTCTCATGTGATTTGTAGTTAAATGTGAATTTATACTAACCAACATGATTAGTGTTGTTTTGCAGGAAAAATATAATTTTAGGAAGCTAAGATACATGTTGGTAAAATTCGGGAATGGACTTGGACGCGAGCAAAGGGAAAAAAGGTCAAGGAAGAGCAAAGAAGCCAATGGCCTCGCGATGGAGCCGTGTCATGTCGCCATCGCGGAGGCAATCTGCCTCAGGTGATTTATTTTGGCAAATTCCAAGTGGAAGGTCCGCGTTGCCTCCGTGACACGGAGGCAATGCCATGATGTGCCGTGGCACGTTGGGTATATTTACCTGGAACATCAAATTCCAGCAAGGGTTCGCGACGCGTCGGGCACGTTGTCAAGCTCCGCTGCATGCTCGTGGCACACCGAGGAGTAATTGCCGAGGGCCCGATTCCAGAGAGGGGCCCACTAGCCCCGTGGCACGGAGTGAGGTGCCCGCGATACACTCGTGCCACGTTGCTTGTTATTCCGGGAAAATTCCCACTAGTATAAATAGCACACTTAGGTTTATTTTTAATTATTCAGACTTAGTTGAGCAAGGACGGAATACAGTGTAGCTGAGAGGACGAAAATCTTAGGTTCTTCATCTCTTTCTCCTTTATTTCAGTCCTGTTTGTATGATTTATACCATTTTGATGATGTTTAATCCACAAATGAGTGGCTAAATTTACTTCTTGTTGAGGTTAAGAACAATTGCAGGGAATGTAATTGTTGATCATTTTAGTTTTTCATCTTTCTTCAATGGTTGTTCTATCAATTCTTATTCTTACTACATTAATGTCTGACAATGTTAATGTATATCTAAAAATTCAGTTTTTGATCTTGAAAAGGAAAGAAATTGGAAAGGTTTGAATTGGTAGGATATGTTCTCTTCTTAGTTTGGGAAAATTGAGAATTGATTTACATCTCGTAATAGAAATATATCCGAAAGTCGTATTAGTCAATTAAAGAATCGGTTTTGTATGGCTAGAACATGAAATTCTTTTATCACAGAAATGTATGTTGAAGGTTCATGATTCTTAAGTTGGGTAGAATACGAAAGTTTCAATCCATAGGCAATAATTCTTGACTAGCAACCGAAGGAAAGATTAACCGAATTGTGTCGATAAATTACTTCCCCGCATGTTCATTTAGCCTCAGTATGCTCATTACTATAGTTCAGTCGCACTTTATAATTTTGTCTTAGATTAGTATAAATTAGAAAACTAAACTCTCAAAATCCTATTTAAATTGTTGTCTGCATTTTTAACGTTAGAGTTCACTAACACTTAAGTTGATTATTACCTGGTCTACCCTGTGGGATCGATACTTGGCTTACTTTAGCCATTTTACTACTTGTTCGACCACGTGTAGTTGCTAAACAGCCACGTAACATGCGCCTATTAATCTTTTTGGTAGAAAGTGGCACTTAGGTATTTGAAAGGCAGTTGTCCTCCTCATATCCCAAAAATACAGAATTTACTTTGTCCTCTCAGTTTGATTCCTCTCAAAATACAACCGGCCTTTTAGACAAATTATCTTGTAAGCCCGGGTTGCAGAAAACATTTGGAATTTGTCCCTTAGAGTTGTATAGATTTTATCCCCTCTAGAAAACATGAGAGATCATCAGCAAACATAGGTATATTATACCCACCTCTCGGTACCTAGGGTGGCAATTAAAGCCTGCTCCCAAGTAAGGGAATTCAGACATCATTGAAGATATTCCATGGTGATAACAAAAATGTAGAGAGATATGGGATCTCCCTATCGAAGCCCTCCTAGCAAAAGGATGCTCTCGCTAAGTTAACCTATAGTCAATACTTCGAAAGGGGGTTGAAAAATAAAAAGAAGAAAATAATGCTAACAATGCTTGAGTTATTTATCAAATTATTGATAGAAAACTAGGACTATGTTCCCCATGATTTAACAGAGTAGGCTTATTTTATTTGTAATCTATCCTGGTGAATTTTGTGTAAGACTGACGATTAAGTTCATCTAACGTCTCGATCCGCATAGATGAATTTCACCTCAATCTTCGGACTTTAGGTATGTATAATGGTTCCTCTCCATAAGTCTTGAACGCTTAACAATCCTTGATTAGAGCTCAAGTTAATTAGATAAGGGTTGATAGCCTCAAATTACCACTATTATTCTCTTTTCCTAACTTCAACCTCGACGAGCAAGTCAAGATACGTAAAATTAAATATTAAAACAAAGGGAATAATAATCCACCAATTCACCATTCACAATGATTTTATTTTGCCTACTTTTATTAATCCATCATGCCCTACAACCCCATCTTAAGAGATTTAGCCCTCATATTTATGAAGACAATAACATCAGATGTAGAAGAAATCATAATGAAATAGTTATGATAATATGTAATTATTTAATGAAATATCTAAAGCTATATTGAATCACAAGAACTTGATGACTTCTCCAACAAATATCCAACTAAGTTGCACCCAAGTTTCACAATGTTTTTTAATCCAAAAGTGCACAAAAAATTGAACGAGCATATGGACTATGTTGGATCATCAATTGCACGCCTAAGACATGTTAAGAGAGGGTATATATAATAGTAGATTAAGCCTTCATTGTTCCTCGCTACTGGAATTGTGTTTTGTAGCTTCTGCCTTAGTCGAACCGGGATTGGACTGGGCCGGGCCGTTCTTGACTGCTAGGGCTAATGCAGACAGCGCCAATCTGCTCGGGCGCACGTACCTCTTGCTGCTCCATCTCGCTGCGCATCACATAGCCATCACCACGTGTGCTCATGCGATGCCAACTTCTATCATGCTTGTTTTCTCAACCGTGTTTTGCCAAACTTTCTCTTCAAGCCACAATACATAAATTCATAACTTAATACTTGAAACTATCTAATCATGTGTGTTAGTTTTTTTCCACATAAATCACATAAGAAACAAGAAAAAAGAATTTATTATTAAAATATAACAAGTACGGCAAAATACATTAAATGCGTAAATACGCCCATCACCCATCCTACACTTAAACTATTATTTTATCCTTTTGAACAATTTATTCCTCCTTTCTCTCACTTCAACCACAAAATACACCCTACGAATAGGTCTACTTACAATTTAGATCATTAGACAATTCAATATCCAGATAGATGGACGAAAGCCAATAAATGAGTCAAGCCGCACGACCAGCGTAAGAAGCTCAACTAGCCGACGTAGATAGAAAAGCTGATGTTTCCCACTGGCTACCTCTTGCGTAGAGGAACGGAAAAACCCTCGCCCGCATGGACGGAAGAGGATGTACGAATGTGCTTTTTGAGGGGGAGTACGAGAAAATGTTGGTTGTTAATCGGAGCCATTGTTCCCACCCTGCTACCAGCTAATGCTAAGTTTGATGTCACAAGTACAATGATGCAATTGTTCATCATGAAGAGGTTTTCCAATGGTTTGTGTGGTGAAGATCCAAACCATTATTTGATAAATTTCACTAGGATTTTCAATGCCTATAGACTGGGTTAGGAGTTTCCAAGACACCATTAGACCTAAAGTTATTTCCTTTCTCATTGATAGGAGAAGCTACTATGTGGCTAGAATGAGCTTCCAAATGAGTATATCACTACTTGGGCAGAATTGACTATGCCGAGAGTTTTTTCACCTTCTTGATGATTCAGTTGAGATACGAAATTAACAATTTTAGCTAATTTCCCCGGGGAAGCCTTACATGAGGCGAGAAGCAGATTTAAAATGAAGCTAAAGTAGTATCCTAATCACAAGCTTCCTGAGGAAGTTCTTTGAGGTGTTTTATATAGGTCACTAAGTGCCTCAAATAAAGTTGTACGAGAGGATAGCGTAGGATCCATGATGACCTACACTTTTGGGCAGGCTGAAATACTAGATAAGATGACAAAGACTTTCGTTATGGTACACACTAGACAGAATCCAGTCACAAACTATTCTAAAGGCATGAAGTAGAGCAATGGGAAAAGAAGAAGAACGGGATCAAGATATGGCCCATCTTAAGACCCAATTAGAACCGATCAGCTAGCACATAACAACAACGTATCACACGTAAGGTGCATGCCGTGAATGCTCAAGAAAAGTGGGGCTCAAGTATTAAGATTACACTTTGATGTGGAAGAGGAGGCTAATTTTGTCAACAAACAGAGGAATTTTTGGGCCAACACTCTATGGGTCTAACTAAGACTTAGCGTCAAGGTCAAGGAAATTCAAGGCCTTCAAAATTATTATGGAAACAATAATTATGATAGGCCTGGGTTCGGAGAGGATCAAGGTCAATGGAAAAATAGAGATGCCCCAAAAATGATAAGAATGGAGCCTTATGTAAATCACCAAGAGCTGAAGCCGTTGCAAACGACTCCTATCACAAAGAAGGTTAGAGGACATGATGAGTTGAATGATGAAAAGGTTGGTTCCATCAAGTAGGAGCCGCATGAGGGGTGAGCTATCAGCTTTGAGAGTCACTGCCGATTCACATTCGACTCCATCAAGCAACAATTAGAGCAATAGATGGGCAAATCTATGCAGTGCGAATCGTAGATAAAAGGGCATCTTGTTCAAAATACCGTTCCTAACCCTTCTAATGAGGGTCATTGTATGTGAACATGACCTGAAAAGGTAGGTATCTTGATGAAGTTTGAGTAACAAGATACCGTGATCATGTCGCAACGTTAAATCAAGCACTACTTGGGAGGCAACCTAATGTATTTTAATTTTTGATTTTTTTACTTATAGAGTTAATTTATTTGTTTAAGGTGAATTGGGTTTACAAACCACTAAAGGATTTTGCTATTACCAATGAAAATCGGGTGCAACGAGGCCATGTGTCACTAATGCATGGCCAACAGACAGATGCGCAATGCGCCGGCCCGCAGCCGCATGAGATGGCGCGATGCCGCCTACGCTATGCACATCGGCGCACATGCAGCACCGGCGCAATGCAGAGGCAATCCAGCATGAAAATACACAGATGCTGTTAACTCGATCTTAGGGATGATTTAAAGTGCAAAAACCACTTTTCCTTACTTTCAGCATACCTCACTCCACACACCCCTATTCTTTCTCAAATTTCTCTCCAAAACTTCATCTTCTTCATAAGATCTTCTAAGTATCTTCACCTAAACCATAAAGACTTCATTTTTCTTAGATTTCCTACCAAAATGACTCCAAAATCTAACAAAGGGGAAGAGTGTGGCTTCTTCCGCCATGGCACAAAAAAGTCAAGAATGGGTCAAGAAGCACAAAATGAGAATGCTAGCATGCCACAACAACCACCATGATGTATATGGACTCCATTTAAATATGAGCAAAGAAGATAAAAAATGGTTTAAAGAGCATAAAGAATCAAAATATTCGCAAAATATTCTCATGATTTATATGTTGATAGAGATAGCTCGCATCCGAATTTTCTCACATGATTGATAGAATATACTCTTGGGTTGGATTTTTGTGTTTAATCATCCGGGAGGATTAATTTAAATGATGGTGAGAGAACTTTGGCAAATTGGAGCCTAAAGAAAGGATCAACCCAAGTCATGATGAGAGCAAATTGTAAATTTGTTCGTTGCTTTAAATAGATTGCTTAGTACTCCTAATGTTGATCTACGTGGAATAGGCAAAACCTTCTTAAGACCTCCTTATAGAGAGATTGGATTGGTTACACTTTATTATGCCTTAGTCGAATATAGACAAGGATTGTTAAGTTCCAATTCCCTAATGTAATTTTAGCCTCCCAGAGTGGAAGGGTAGTATTTTGCGCCAAGGGTCGGCTTATTTCTTACCTAAGGCTAGAAAAATGTTTTCTAAGGGATAAATCTATCATCTAGTTCGAGCCTGTGATTCGGGAAGTTCCGAAGACTCAACTCTTCAGTCAGTTCCATTTGTAAATGAGTTCCCACATGTGTTTCCAGAGGATCTTCTTGGAGTCCCTCCTAAGCGAAAATACACTTTGGCATAGACCTTCTAGATAGCCAACTTATCTCAATTTCTCCTTGTAGAATGGCCCCATATAAGCTTAAAGAGTTGAAGAAGAAACTGAAATATCTTTTACATAAAGGCTTCATCAGACCCATTATATCCCCATGAGGTGCCCTACTTCTATTCGTACAAAGAAAGGACGGTACACTTAGAATGTGCATCAACTACCGTCAATTGAACAAGGTCACATTCAAAAATAAGTATCCCAACCCTAGGATTGATAACTTGTTTGACCAACTTCAGGGAGCTAGCTTCTTTTCAAAGACAGACCTCATATTAGGGCTATCATCACTCAGGGTGAGAGAATTTGACATTCCATAGAAAGCCTTCAAAACTCTAGGGAGGGCCTACTATAAATTTGTAGTTATATCTCGTTAGACTAACGAATTCTCCCGCAGGTTTTCTGGACTTGATGAATAGGGTTTTCAAGTAATACTCTGTAGACATGTTCATCATCATCTACATAGATGATATTCTAGTATATTCCAAGAATGAGGAGGAACATATGCACTACCTCGAGGATAATAGTTTTGCACTCTTAGAGATCGCCAACTATTTTCTAAGTTTAGAAAGTGTGAATTCTCACCGAAATAAATGACATTCCTGTCATTTCATCTCTAGTGAGGGTATTCCCAGGTGGATCCTCGAAAGATCGTTAAACTGGCTAAGAACCGGCCAGACCTACCTCTATCAAACATTAGGAGTTTCTTGGGCCTAGTTGGTTAGTTATAGATGGTTGATAGAAGGATTCTCCTATTTCATCCCATATGACCTAAAGCTGACTCAAAAGAAAGTAAAGTTCCAATGGCCGAGGCACGTGAGAATGGTTTAAGGAGTTGGAAACTCGACTCACTATATCCCCAGCTTTTGACTTTATTGAAGGATCGATGGCCTGCGGATGCAATGCCTCCCAAGTTGGTATGGTTTGTATATTGATGCAAAGATGGTAAAGTTTTAGCTTATGTGCTTTAGATAGCTCAAGGTCATGAGAAGAACTATCCGACTCATGATCTTGAGCTAATAGTGTAGCATTTTGAAAATTTGGAGGCACTACCTTTATGGGGTTCATATGGATGTTTTTATTGACCGTAAAAGTCTACAACATGTGTTCAACATGACCCCGACCCGTGCCGAGAAGGTGGTTGAGTTAATGAAAGATTATGATATGATGTTTGTATCACCTGGGTAAAGCCACAGACGAACGTCCTCAGCAGGATGTCAATGGGGTATACCACCCATGTTGGAGATGAAAGAAGGAATCTAGTTAAAGATGTTCATAGATTGGCCTAATTAGGAGTTAGTTTAGTTGACTTAGCTGAAGGTGGAGTTGTAGTTTGGAATGGGTCGGTAGTCCTCTTGTGGTGGAGGTTAAGGCAAGGCAAGATGATGACCCAATATTACTTAAGTTGAAGGAAGCAATCCTAAGGAAAGTGGTGGAAGCATTCTCCACTGGGAGATGGTGTGATCCGTTACAAGAAGAGGTTATGTTCCAAATGTAGATACTTAAGGCAAAGGATACTAATGGAACCTCACAGCCTCCAAGTATTTATCAAGCAAAAGCCAAGATGTACCGTGATCTACGAAAAGTCTATTGGTGGAATAGCATGAAGAAGGACATCACAGAATTTGTGACTTAAGTGTCCTAAATGCCAGCAGGTGAAGGTTGAATACTAGAGACCGAGAGGTATGACTCAGGACATTAGCATCCTTACTTGGAAGGGAAGAGATCAACATGGATTTAAGAACAGTCTACCGTACGCGTTAGATAGTGTCGCCAGAGACCGAATGACTAAGGTAACGCATTTCCTACTAGTCAAGACCAAAATTTAGTAGAGGATTATGCTAGGCTACACATTTAAGAGTTAGTCGATTACACGGGTCCCTTTGTTCATCATTTCCGGATAGGTACTCAATTCACCTCGCACTTCTAGAAGTTATTTTAGAGGGACTTGGTACTCAGGTTAAGCTCAACACAACTTTCCATCCGCGTACGCATGTCCGAGCCGAGCCAACCATTCATACCCTAGAAGATATATTGAGTGGCTTCTGGATCGATTTTAAGGCGCTAGGATTATCACCTACCTCTCATTGAGTTTGCATATAACAACAGCTACCACTCTAGCATTCAAATGGCCCCTTTTAAGGCACTATATGGTAGGAGGTGTACGTCTCCCATGTGAGTGATTTGAGGTTGGTAAACCGCCATGATCGGGGTCCGATTCGTTTTATGAGGCCATGCGTAAAGTTCATCTTATCAGGGAGGATCAAAATAGCTCAAAGTTGCTAGAAATTGTATGAATATGTAAGGAGAAGAGACCTAGAGTTTTTTGTGGATGATTGGGTATATCTGAAAATTTCACCTATGAAAGTAGTGATGAGGTTTGGGAAGAAAGGAAAGTTTAGTCCTAGATATGTTGGCCCCCTGGCAGGATTCTAAGGCGCATTGGAAATATGGTTTATGAGTTGGACTTGCCCTAGGATTTAGTATTAGTGCATCCAGTCTTCCATGTGTCTTTGTTGAAGAAATGCATTAGTGGTCTCCACCTCGCTGTGCCGTTAGATGTTTTGGCATAAAGGGGATAGTCTCTCTTACGAGGAGCTCCGAGTGAGATCCTTAACCTTCATGTTCATAAGTTAAGAAACAAGGAGGTCGCCTCTGAAAGGTTCTTTAGAGGAACCAAATTTGCAGAGGGAGCTACGTGGGAAGTCGGCGCAGATATGATGGCTATACCCTCACCTCTTCTCGTCTAGCTTAGCTTCAACATCAAGTCCTAGTATCTTCCTTAGTGCTCTACTCAATCTCATGTTAGTTTCATGCCTTTTGTTCTATCTATGTCTAAGTATGAATCCATGATTCATGAGTTTAGTTCAGTCATTATCTCGGGCCGAGTCGGGCCACCCACCAATATTCCGCCCTCTATAGTTTTCGCCGGATTGCGCCTCTTTCCTTATTCTTCCGAAATTTTAATCAATCTCTTTTCAAGGACGAATATTCCCAAGGGAGAGATATTGTAATACCCCAAAAGTCCCTAAAAATATACCCTAGATATGGGGCATGAAACCGGCAAGGGAGTGAAAAAATTTAGAATGAGTCAAAGTATGACTCATTAGAAGGTACCACGCAGTCATGGTATCTGACTCATGGTGAGTAGTTCCAGTTTCATGTTCTAGTTTCCCAGAACCCAAAGTCATATGAAGACTCACAGACCACAATGAGTTGTAGTAATGGATTGCATAAACTTCAGAGAACTCAGAATTTAATTATTTTTTAGTGACCACGAGTCAAAGGAAGACTCATGGTAGTCCTGGGTGAGGGTCATGGTATGGAATCATTGGGTGAATGTTCGTGAAAGGTGCTAGACTATTGACATACCACGAGACATGGGATGATTCGTGGTATGTAATATTGGGTTGGGACTAACACCCGGGGTAAGAAGATTAGAGGATGAAAATTTGGTCCAACATGTTTGTCACCACGAGTCATGGTAACAACCAATGACTCGTGGTGGCTCGACGACTAGCGCATATGTTTAAGGTGTTTTCCCAAGGGTATTTTCATAACTCCCCACTCTTTTTCATTCCTAAACTACGTCAATTTGTGGTATTTGGGAAGGGAATCTCGTGGAATTAGCTAAGTATTTTCCCTCATTCTCTCAACAACTATATGCCGAACTCAGCGTACATCTCAAGCCAAGAACTAGGGATTTTGCTTCTTCCCAAGGAATCTTCTATAGGTATGTGGTTCTCATCAAACCCAAGGTTCTAAACAAGGATGTAGGCATCAGAGTAATGCTTGCACCAAAGTCACACAATGCCGAACCTACTTACTTGTTCCCAATCACCACTAGAAGGGTGAAGCTCTTGGGGTACTTCAACTTTTTGGAAATTTTGTTTTGAACCAGAGAACTACACTCTTCTACGACCCACGCTTTCAAACTTTGTTAACCTCCTCTTATTGGCCACAATGTTCGTCAAATACTTAGCATACTTTGGAACTTCCTGCAAAAGCTCCACCAATGGTAAGTTAGTTAATATATACCTGCTTCAACACCTTAAGAAATTTCCTCAAGTGTGATTGAGTCCTCCTTTTGCTTCTTAAATCTTTGAGGAAATAGAGGGGGTGGCTTGGTTTCTACCAACTTTGGCTTTGAGTTTCTTAACTCACCAACCTCCGGTTTGGATATCACAACCTACTCCTCATCAAATTTTTTTTCTTGGGGATCACCTCTACCTAGCTTTTACCATTGCGCAAAGAGATTGCGCTCATATTTTCCTTTCTTGGGGTTCTTCTCGTTGTTACTTAGAAGTGCCCCTTGTGGTCTATTAGTCTGTATGTGGCGCTGCCCCATCTCGTATCTCCGTACCATGGATGGAATTCTATATCTCATTCACCACCTAGGCCCGTTTCACCATCAATTGTTTCATTGTTTCCTCAAGTGAACTACTTAACCGTCGGGTCTCGAGGTCTTAGATAGGCATCAGCCTTTGAAAATTTCCGATTCCCTCCCATGAGGGACTGGCCCTCGTACTCGGTTATAGCAATTACCTATAAAACCTCCACCACGAACTTGGTATCCCATAAAAAATAAAGATTCTAGGTTAAGTAGACAACCTAATAAGCTGTTTAGCGGTTTCTCCATACACTTCACGTGAAGGTGGTGGAGTCTGGACTCCGATGGACCCGAACCCGATTCTACTAGTATGGTCACAGCTTGTTAATAAAATTCACCAGCCGACTTATAACTACTCCATTTTTGCCACACCATACTTCGCCACACTTCCAAAACTAGGGGAGGGGCAACACTAGCTCTGATACTGACCGATCAGGATGCCGGCTTATGACATCTCAGACCATAACACTTAGGCCGCCCTGCCACCAATCATCTCAACTGGAGCACAAACTGACCTATAATAAATCCACCATCGTAAACAACTGAAATGCAACAATGCTATGAGTATGCTAAACCAAACAACAAAAAGCCGATAAGGCCACAAACCGAATAACACTGCATAACTAAGTCCACAAAGCTGTAAAGAGTAACCTGATCGAGGGAGCTCCAATGTGGCTCGACCTACCCAAAATTGCATCGCAAAACTCTAACTGAAACAAACCAGTCTTTTAGCTTTAGAAAGAAAGGAGCATACCAACACATCCGTTGATCTCATGAACTACCGCACTGGCAATCCCGACCTCTACCTCGAACTCCGAGGCACGAAAGCAAGTCCCTAGGCGAAGGGATATCAGTACGAATGAAATGTACTGGTATGTAAGGCTAAAAACTATAAACAAATAAGATAGCAAATGATAACTGAGCCAAAAATAAGGAATAGTAACAACTTGGAATCCTTGAAACCGAAACTCACAATAAGTCAATACTAAAGTGCAAATGCACCAAGTAATGCACAAGAAAAGCAAATCAGAATATCTGGGTGGGTCAGCCGACCATAAAAACCATATAAAGATGCCTCCAGTCGGTACGATATCGGGGTAAAATAAAATATCTCCACTGGGTGTATCATACCGGGTAAAAATAAAATTCGTCCAGATGGTGTACCATACTAGGGTAAAATAAAAATATCTCCAAATTTCTGTACCATAGAGGGGTAAAAAATAAAATATCTTCAGTCGGTGTACCATATCAGGGTAAAAATGCGGCTTTATTCTTCATTGTGTACCATATCGGGTAAAAATAAAAATATCTCAAGCCTAAGGTGTCATACTAGTAAAATAAAAACATCTCCACTGTGTGTCATACCGGTTGAAATAAAAAATATTCTCAATCATAATCATGAATGGATCCGATAAAGCTTATACTGAGTCAATTTAACACATGTAGCATTGAAATGACAAATGCTTAATTTGTGGTCGTAATAGGTCTCTTTCGTAACATATAAATGCAAGTGAGCACATATACCATGTAAAATTAGCAAATATGCACATATACCACGTAAATATATCAAATTACATACAAATATGTCAACTCAGAGACTCGACGGGCCTTCAGGAGATTTAGACAACATAAGAACTTTAGTAGGCTTACAAGCAATGTCCTATAGATAGTCTTACTAATTTAACGTATCGCTAGAGTAAAAGCACATAGATTCTCATTTCTATACAATCCTTTAACATATGGGACCTACATATATATACTGCCCACAGAGTGGTTCCTTTACATGTATCGACAACTATACATTAGAATTTCATTGCCAAACTTATCACGTCAATGAGTACATACAAATCTCAATTCATTTGTCTTATTTGCAGGAAAACATGGGACTTATAACTTGGAGCTTGGAGTTATTTTTCATAATGCTTAACATATACATAGAGATGAGAGCTGAATTATAGACATACAACGTATGAGACTTTTGTACAACGTATAAACTCGTATTTTGTTAACTGAGTGACCTCTAGGAGACTTCCTGGGATTAGAAGTTCTAAGCTTAACTGATCATTATCATATCTTGTGCTTATACTTACTTATACATTAGGAACATTGGTACATTGGAGAATCTCTCCTCTAAATTTAGGAAATTCAAATGGTAACTCAACGACAACTAAACATATAGACGTATGGCTTGAAGATAACTAAAAGAATTCAACTGTATGTTATGAGATGAAAACCATATATATTAAGACTTCTTACTAGAAAGACTAATAAAGACTTGAGTTCTTAGACTTTTAGGCAACTTTAAATACTTGATCGAGACACTAGCATGATTCTTGGAATATGATCTCTTGAAAACTTCTTAGATTAGCATAACACACTTCAACATAACTTAGCGACTGAAAGACATTACTTAAGAAAATGAGATTTGGATTTGTTTAATTTGAGAATTCATAAGCAGATCTCCAAGTGTTGCCATAGATGCAAATAAAGACTTATAACCGTAATTCGGACGATGCTGGATTGACTTACACAACTTTGTAATTAACCGAGGAGCTTAAGAAAGATTACATCATTATAAACGGCTTAGAAGCTCCTAGGATTACCCTTTTCATACATGGAAGATAATTTCAACACTTAGAATCAATAACTTAACATAATCGTTTAGGGGTATAGCAGAGAGCTTCGCTTTAACTTAAGTTACTATTTTACAAACGTTCAACTCTAACTGATTCATAGAAGGTTGTCACATGATATTCATTATATCATTACCACATAACATATTTATATCACTTATTTAACTTAATGATTTGGCGATTCTCAGGAGGTTAAGATAGCACAAGAGTTTCAGTAAATTTACGACGACATTCTAAAGACAATTCTTGTTGACCTAGCGTGTAACTTGAATGTAATCATAAGCATAAATATATACTTATTTTCATATAACTTGCTAACATTAAAATACTGTGTATAACCTGCCATAAAGATGGTTTCATAGAAATATCAATAATTTACACATTCGAGTTCTATCTTTCAAGTTCAACATATCTGTTGGTTCGAAAACTCGTTAACTAGTCGGTTAGCTAAAGGGATAGAAATCAAGGAATCTCCTCTTTGCCTTATATACCTTAGAACATGTTCATAATAGTGTGGATAACTATTGTAAGTAATTTCCATTTCATTATTCTCATTTACCCTTATCTAGCTTAAAATTATTTTCTAGCATTAAGTTCATTCGGGTATCGTCGTCTTGCCCTTTTTACCAATTTCACTTAGCAACCAGAATTTTGAACACATTTGTTATCACATGAATGACATAATATAAAGGACCAGCTCACGGTGCCCACGCCGAGGGGACTTGAGACTGGATTTACAACTACGACAATAATTGTAAACAATACGTCTTTCATTTCACGTTCGTTCACTTCAAGCATGATTAACTCTTCAAGATTTCTATGAAGTATTTCTAATACTTTGGGCAGAATCATGTATGCCTCAATAGGAACTCAAAACTAAGGAACATTGGCCCGATCAACAACAAGATGGTGTGCTTGGAAAATAAGAATAGGGACACCTTTACATACCTCGCTTAGTCGCGTCTTTTTAGCCAATTTCTTCTGCTTGATAGCAACTCCGACACCTTCAACTTCCTTACCTACATTTCATGGAATGAGGACTGGTTTATGCCAAGTTCCCAGTCACAATTCATTTCCCAAAACGTACAACCAAACAACCACATCACAAAATAATTTTCAGCAATTCTACATACCTTAGGCGTCTTAAACTTGAGGCAATTCAAGAGAGTTTCGCTTACCTAATTTTGGTGTTTAACTTCCACAAAGGTGTGGTGTATTCCTTCCAAATTTTGGATAAATTCCAGCATCTATATAGGTGTAACAACCTCCCAAAAACGGGAAGCAACCTCAGTCAAATATCATATAAAGTACATATCGACTTCATTTCATTTCCTTACTTTAGCTTGCGAATTTGAGCGGATAAACCAAGTAGGAACACTTACCTTTCACTCATGTAGAACCCCTTTCCATATGAAGTTCCTCTTCAGCCAGATACTATTCCAAAAATGTGGCAACCATGCTGCCAAAAAACGCAGCAACAACACACCCCCAAGCAACACATAAGTTCCAACTTCACATCCACCATAATTTGTTAATTCATGAGAATTTAAGGAGTAAAAACACCTACCTCCTTTTGTACTCAACTCTCACGAAGATGGAGGTAGAACTTCACCTCCCTACTGCCCAAAAATGCAGCAGCTTGGCAGCCAAAAACGCAACAAGTAGACAATTAGAAGCTCACGACATAAGAAAACCTTTCCAAGCTTGGACTATAAAAAACATTTGACATATACATACAATTTATTACCTGGGATTTGTTTTCACCATTGGATAGAGCTCTGAATTCTGGGGAATAAATCAAGTAAAACGGAGTATAAATGAGCTTTCTAGCTCAAATTTACTTCATATAGGTGGGCTGGCCAAGGCCTTCCATTAATTTCAACTATTGATTTTAAAATGTCACTAATCGGGTTAACCTATGAAATTATTTCTCAAAATCTCATCCCTTTGATATATCTGAAGGTGTTGGAGGATAAACAACTCTACCTCCTCCTGACTCTACCGGAACTAGGACAACATGAGGGGCCGAATCCCTCCCCATGGTAGCTCAGACTGGAACTAGAGAACTGTAACACGAGGAGTAAAAAAAGACTCACCTTGATCCTATTCCATCTCATAGCCATCTGCCTCACTACATGCGAATTCTGAAACATAGGCATAATTTAGATTTCAAACATCTCTTACATCTTTGATCTATAGCACGATCTATTAATGAACAAAGTGAAACAACTCCTAAATGCCCTGTAGCCTCCTGATTATAAGTATGGTGCACAACATACCCATAAGCATGACTCTACTAGACAACTTGTGGACTCCCTGGGATACGACTTCGCTTTGATCCAAGTTTGTCACGCCCAAAAATTGGGGGAGGGCACGACTGGCTCCCGATACCTGACTGATCTGGACACCGACTATATGACATCTGTAACTGTAACACTTAGGTCGTCCAAGCCACCTATCACAATCAACTGGAGCACAAACTGGACCCATAATATCTCAACAATACAAGGTGAACAACTGAAATGCAAACAAGGCTATGAGTATGCTAAACCAAACAACAAAAAGCCAACAAGGCCACAAACTGAATAACCTATACACACTAAGTCCACGAATCCCCTAAAGAGTAAACTGATTGAGGGTCGGAACAGGGCGCCGACAAACCCATAACTGTATCTCAAAACTCTAACTGAAACAAAACCAGATCTTAGCTCCAGAAAGAAAGGAGCATACCAACACATCCGCTGATCTCACGAACTACTACTGCAATTGGCAATCCCGACCTCTACTTGTACCTGCGGAACGAATGCAGGTCCCCAGGTGAAGGGACATCAGTACGAATGAAATGTACTGGTATGTAAGGCTAAAAATTGCAAACACATAAGATAGAAATGATAACTGAGCATGAAATAAGGAATAGTAACAACTTGGAATCCTTGAAACTGAAACTTGACAATAAGTCAACACTGAAGTGCAAATGGAACCAAGTAATGCACAAGAAAAACTATAATTGTATTGTCGGCGGCCAGCCGACCATAAAAACCATATAAATATTCTTCCAGTCGGTGTACCATATCGGGGTAAAATAAAATATCTCCAGCCGATGTACCATATCGGGGAAAAAATAAAAATATCTCCAAGCAATGTACCATATAGGGATAAAAATAAAAATGTCTCCAGCGGGTGTACCATACCGGGTTAAAAAATATATATTAAGACTTCTTATTGGAAAGACTTATAAAGACTTGATTTCTTAGACTTTTAGGCAACTTCAAATACTTGACCGAGACACTAGCATGATTCTTGGAATATGATCTCTTGAAAACTTCTTAGATTAGCATAACACACTTCAACATAACTTAGCGACTGAAAGACAGTACTTAAGAAAATGATATTTTTATTTGTTCAATTTGGGAATTCATAAGCAACTCTCCAAGTGTTGCCTTATAGGCAAATAAAGACTTATAACCATAATTCAGATGACGCTGGATTGACTTACACAACTTTTTGATTAACCGATGAGCTTAAGAAAGCTTAGATCATTATAAACGGCTTAGAAGCTCCTAGGAATACCCTTTTCGTAGATGGAAGATAATTTCAACACTTAGAATCGATAACTTAACATAATCGTTTAGGGGTATAGTAGAGAGCTTCTCTTTAACTTAAGTTACTATTTTACAAACGTTCAACTCTAACTGATTCATGGAAGGTTGTCACATAATATTCATTAAATCATTACCACATAACATACTTATATCACTTATTTAACTTAATGCCTTGGCGATTCTCAGGAGGTTCAGATAACACAAGAGTTCCAGTAAATTTACGGTGACATTCTAAAGACAATTCTTGTTTCCCTAGAATGTAACTTGAATGTAATCATTAGCGTAAATATATACTTATTTTCGTATAACCTTCTAACATTAAAATACGGCATATGACCTGCCCATAAATATTGTTTCATAGAAATATAAATAATTTACACATTCGAGTTCTATCTTTCAAGTTCAACATATCGGTTGGTTCGAAAACTAGTTAACTAGTCGGTTAGCTAAAGGGAGAGAAATAAAGGAATCTCCTCTTGACCTTATATACCTTATAACATGTTCATAATAGTGTGGATAACTATTGTAAGTAATTTCCATTTCGTTTTTCTCATTTACCCTTATCTAGCTTAAAATTATTTTCTAGCATTAAGTTCATTCGGGTATCGTCGTCTTTCCCTTTTTACCAATTTCACTTAGCAACCAGAATTTTGAACACATTTTTTATCACATGAATGACATAATATAAAGGACCAGCTCACGGTGCCCACGCTGAGGGGACTTGAGACTGGATTTACAACTACAACAATAATCGTAAATAATATGCCTTTCATTTCACGTTCGTTCACTTCAAGCATGATTAACTCTTCAAGATTTCTATGAAGTATTTCTAATACTTTGGGCAGAATCATGTATGCCTTAATAGGAACTCAAAACTAAGGAACATTGGCCCGATCAACAACAAGATTTCGTGCTTGGAAAATAAGAATAGGGACGCCTTTACATACCTCGCTTCGTCGTGTCTTTTTAGCCAATTTCTTCCGCTTGATAGAAACGCCGACACCTTCAACTTCCTTACTTACACTTCATTGAATGAGAACTTTTTTATTCCAAGTTCCCAGTCACAATTCATGTCCCAAAATGTACAACCAAACAGCCACATCACAAAATAATTTTCAGCAATTCTACATACATTAGGCGTCTTAAACTTGAGGCAATTCAAGAGAGTTTCGCTTACCTAATTTTGGTGTTTAACTTCCACAAAGGTGTGGTGTATTCCTTCCAAATTTGGATAAATTCCATCATCTATATAGCCGTAACAACCTCCCAAAAATGGGCAGCAACCTCAGTCAAATATCATATAAAACACATATCGACTTCATTTCATTTCCTTACTTTAGCTTGAGAATTTTAGCGGATAAACCAAGTAGGAACCCTTACATTTCACTTGTGTATACCTGCCCATATGGAGTTCCTCATCAGCCAGATACTATTCCAAAAACGTGGCAACCATGCTGCCAAAAACGCAGCAACAACACACCCCCAAGCAACTCATAAGTTCCAACTTCACTTGCAACATAACTTGTTAATTCATGAGAACTTAAGGAGTAAAAACACCTACCTCCTTTTGTACTCAACTCTCACCAAGATGGAGGTAGAACTTCACCTCCCTACTTCCCAAAAACGCAGCAGCTTGGCAGCCAAAAACGCAGCAACTAGACGATTAGAAGCTCACGACATAAGAAACCCTTTCCAAGCTTTGACTATATGAAAATTTGACATATCCATAAAATTTCTTACCTGGGATTTGTTTTCACCATTGGATAGAGCTCTGAATTCTCGTAATTCTGAAAAAAAAATCAAGTAAAACGAAGTAGAAATGAGCTTTCTAGCTCAAATTTACTTCACATAGGTGGGCTAGCCAAGGCCTAGGCGGTGCCCGCGTGCGCGTGACGGATGCCTGTTGCCTGCCTGTCTTGGCGTCCGCATGCATGGGCTCTTTCCCGGCAGACAATGCTGTCTTCAAACAAGCATAACTTTTTACTCCGAACTCCGATTGACGAGCGATTTTTTTTCACTATAAACTAGACTCAAATATCTTTCATTTGATAAGTTATAAGACTTCTGAATCATTATATATTTGGAGATATGTTCTTTTAAAGTTGACCCTTACTTACATACTTCACATACTCTTCGCTTTTCCCTTTGCACATGTTTCCCTCCTCACCTACCGCCAACATACAATACATAATTCCCTTAATATGACATATAAACATCAAATAATCATCAAAAATAATTTGGGGGTGTAACACTTCGATCTTCCCTTTCACTTTGGCTACTATGAATCCTCTACCTGAGTCCTGATAGTCTTGACTCCCCATTGACATAAGATTCAAAAGAGCATCGATTTCATCATATCTCTTGGACAAGAATTGTCCCTATGTAATAAAGTCAAGCAAGAATTTGGTCTCTGGCTTCATCCCTTCTATAAAGTTGTGCTCGATAATCTCCTTCAGCTGTATGTGGTGTCAGTAATCTCTCAAGTATCCCTTGTATCATTCCCCTGACTGAGCCAAGGTCTCACCATCTCTTTGCACAAAACTAGAGATCTTCCCTCTTAGCTCTTTCATCCTCCTTGAAGAGAAGAACATGTTGATGAACTTGTTGGAAAGAACCTCCTAAGTGGTGATGGAACCTGCTGGCTCATTTTGGAGCCACTCCTTGACCTCACCAATCAACGAGAATGGAAACAACGTGAGCTTTACATACTCATCTGACATGTTCTGGTAGTGAAAGTTCTCACTCAGCTCCACGAACTTCATCAGATGCCTTTGGGATCCTCGTGTAGCTTGCCTTGATATTGGCAAGTGTTTTGGACCAACCACATGGTCCCTTTCTTCATCTCAAAGTTTCCAGTGATTGTCGGCTTAATGATCGCTTTAGAAGCATTCTCCAAGTTTGGCCTAGCAAAATTCAACACTGGAACCCTATCCTGGTTGTTTCCCTGTGCCTACTCGTTATTCTACATGATTAACCTTCGAAAGGTTCTCTCAATTTTAGGATAAAGAGAAGCCAAAAGTGATTCTTGACTTCTCTTATTTCGCATACACTGAGTAGACAACACTTGTAACTTCACAAACAAACAAACAGAAATGTAAAATAAAGAATAGCAGAATAAAAATCCTAACCTAGAAATGATCAATCACTCTTCAAGTCCCCAGCAACAGTAACTTGATGTCGCCGAAGCGCACGCAAGCGCACATGTTTGTCAAGTAATATAGGACTAGAAGCCCTGATTATTGATCCTTCAGAGACTTGTTAGATCAATTGTTATAAGGTTATTACTTTCTTTTGTTGTTCTAACAAAACAGATAAAATGAAGAATGGTTTGAAGAATTAAACTACTAAAACTTGAAATGTAGAATTAATTAAAAAAAACTAAGATTGTTGCAGACTTGTTTTTACTTCAAATGATGATGAAAATCTAGGGAATTGGCACTTTCGTATCAGGTTGAGTTCTCAATACATGATTACGCTAGATCGATTCCTCCTAAAGCTGCTAGTTTTAAGTTACTATCCCATTTCTTGCCACTATCCCAAGAATCCAAGAACTATCTCATGAACCCTAATGCCTATATCCCTATGGTCGCAGGAGATACATGAAACGACAGTTATTCCTACTTGTATTTCAACTAAATAGGGTTGAAGGGTACATCCCTATCCTCAACAATAACTTCTAACCTTCAACTAATAGGCCAAAGTATCTTTGAGTTCCTGTTTTATATTTATTTTTAACCCTTTCAGTTTCCTTTCCCAAGTTCAAAAAAAAGCCAACAGATTTACTCATAAGTTGATCAGGATAGTGAATAAGCAATTAAAACAAGTAAATATAAACAACATTTATGAAAGAATCAAAACTAGCAATCAACAGTCTTTCAAACTTCAACCATCAACTATGGCCAAAAGCGTAGAATGGGTGTTTAACCACTCATAGACAAGTGGAAAAACAAAGATAGAATCATCATTATCAGTAAAACAAGAAAGAAAAGAAGAAACCTAAGTAGAACTTGTCTCTCCTCCAAAAGCAGCATTTACAACCTTCAAAATGATGAATGATATGATGATTGGTATGCTAGAAACACCTTAGATGTTATATATATATATATATGTGTGTGTGTGTGTGTGTGTGTGTGTGTGTGTGTGTGTGTGTGTGTGTGTGAGAGAGAGAGAGAGAGAGAGAGAGAGAGACTTTAAATGACACTCCCTTTTGCCCTCAAGTATTTGTATTAAAAATTAGCAAAATCTCATCCAAATAAGGTCCGTGCACCACCCATGTATAGCACCACACAGTTGGTCAAATTTCCTCTGAAGATTAGATTTTTGGCTCCCACTTCTACCACAGCACCAAGGACTTAGCCAAATTTCTGCACTTCTAACATCTCTGCACCCCACTCACCATAGCACTAGAGTGTTAGCCGGTTCTGAGCTTGAAGACCCTTCGTGCCCCACTCTCACCGTAGCACTGCATCGTTAGGAAAATTTCCTAAGTCCGGGAATGTTTCGGGCTCCACGCCATCCATGTCGCCAAGGTGTTAGTCAAATTTCATCTATGAAGCTAAGGTACCTGGCACCCCATGCCACATCTTTAGCACCAACTTTGGTGCATTTTCTCTAAAACACAAGTGTTGGACGCCACATAGCCCCAAGTCGACTTTTGCAAACTCTTCTTCTTCACACCTTGAGTCATTTTTGAGTTCTTTTTCTGGTTTCCTACGAAACATATAGAAACATTCATTATCTCACAAGACACAAGAAACATGAATTCATAAATTTCATAAAGATTATGAACTCAAAACAAGGTAAAATATGGGGGAAATGGCAATGGGCATAAGAATATGCCCAACATCGTTGCATCTAGTATTGAACATCGAGAAGGGTAAATCCAATAATGAAAGAAGTGGTAAAGAAAGAAATTATCAAGTGGTTAGATGCAGGTGTACCTAATCTCTAATATCCAATGGGTTAGCCCAATGCGGTGTGTACCAAAAAAGGAGGTATGATGATAACCAAAATAAGAAGAATGAGCTTGTACTAACTAGACCCAAGTGATCGAATGTATGCATGGACTATCGGTTAAACAATTAAACCGAGAAAGATCACTTCCCACCGCCCTTTATGGACTTAGATGATAGACAGGCTTGCAGGAGAGCATATTACTGCTTTCTTGATGGATACTCACGATGGCAACCGCATCTCTATTGTACTAGAGAATTAGGAAAAAGATGACCACCTATCCTTATGGTACATTCACTTTCAAACGGATGCCTTTTGGTTTATGCAATACACCGTCCATATTTCAGATATGCATGATGTCTATATTTTCAGATATGGTGGAAGACACTATAGAGGTATTTATGGATGACTTTTTGGTGGTGGGCGACTCATTTAAAGATTTCATGGTCATCTAGCAAAAGAGTATTGGAATGGTATGAAGAGACGATTTGGTGCTAAATTGGGAGAAATATCAATTCATGGTCACGTAAGGAATAGTGTTGGGATATAAGATTTCTGAAAAGGGTATTGAGGTTGATAAAGAAAAATTAAAGCTATTTCAAAACTCTCACCTCCTATCTCTATAAAGAAAATCAAATAAATTTCTAGGACATGCTGGTTTCTACCTACGTTTTATTAAAGACTTTTCAAAAATTGCTAACCCTTTTTATGTGTGTTATCGGAGAAGGATGCAAAGTTTTGCATTTGAGAGTTTAAAGGAGAAACTTGTCACAGCACTCCATCATAGTGGCCCTGATTGGAGCAAGCCATTCGAAATCATGTGATGCTAGTGGTGTAGCTTTGGGAGTTGTTCTTAGAAAAAGACGTGATAAAATATTTCATCTTATCTACTATTCTAGCAAAGCTCTAAATGCAAATTTCAAAAGAATTACATTGTCACATAATAGGAATTGTTAGCAGTAGTATATGCTTTTGAAAAATCCCTACCTACCTCCTTGGAACAAAATGTGGTGGTGCGCACTGACCATGTAGCTATTGGTATCTTATGGCTAAAAAGGATACAAAACCTCGACTCATTCATTGGGTATTACTACTACAAGAATTTGACTTTGAAGTGAAAGACATAAAAGACATCAAAAACTAAGTTGCAGACCATATATTCAGGTTGTATAAAGAAGGAAAAGTGGGAAACGATCCCAGACGAACAAGTTTGGTCGTCTCACATGACTTGGTTCCATGGTTTGTAGATTTCGAGAACTACTTGGGGAGTGATATAATGCCTGAAATATGAAGTTTTATCAAAGGAGAAATTTCATGATGTTAAGGAATTCCATTGGGATGAGCCATATATATTTAGATTATGCTGACAACATAATAAGGAGGCGTGTTCTGCTGAGATGATTTACATCTTGAGGCATGCCACTCATTTCCCACTGGAGGTCATCACAATGGTATTTGCAATGCATCCAAAGATATTACAGTGTGGTTACTACTGGCCTACTATTCATCAAGATGCTCATCACTTTGCAAAGGCCTGTGATAAATGTCAACAAGGGGGGAGGAGTATCTCGAAGACATGAGTTACTTTTCTACTTCATTCTTGAAGTAGAGTTGTTTGATGTGGGAGCATGGATTTCATGGGCCAATTTGTAAGTTCCTTTGGGATGAAGTACATATTGGCAGTTTACTATGTTCCAAATGGGTGGAAGCTGTAGCACTTCTAAATAATGAAATAAAGTCAGGTCACTACATTCTTGCAAAGGAATATCTTCTTTAGATTTGGCACTCCTAGGGCAATCATCGCGATGGCGTAATCACACTTCCGCAATAGGTTATTTCATGGTCTACTTGAGAAATATGGAACCAAGCATAACATGGAAACACCTTACCACCCACAAACAAGTGACAACTAGAAGTCCTAACCGAGAGATCAAACACCCCGCCAAAAAAATCAATGCTAATGTGACAAACTAGTCAAGAAGACTAGATGATGCTTTATGGGCATATCACACATCATTCAAAACGCCCATAGGCATGTCATGATATCATCTTGCCTACAGAAAAGCATGTCACTTACATGTAGAGCTTGAACACAAGGCTTTATGGGCACTAAAGAAGCCAAACCGAATCGGAAAGAAGTCGCAAACCTTAGACTCACTCAACACAATGAGATGGATGAGTTTAGATTGACGGCTTATGAGAATGCTGCAATACAAAAAGAGAGAATGAAGCTTTACATGATCGAAAAATTAAAAAGGGAGTTCATGCCAGGGGAATTAGTGTTGCTAACAACTCCAAACTCCGCTCATTTCCAGAAAATTGATGTCAAAGTGGTTGGGACCATTCACAGGCCTGCGATTCTCACATGGAGCAATAGAGCTTGAAACTAAGGATGGAAAGAGATTCAAAGTAAATGGATAGAGGGTAAAGCATTATTTCGGCAATCCTGGGGAGTTAAAAGTGCTAGAGGAGATATACCTTGATGAAGTTGATGAACGGTGAATTTACGTGTTCTTTATAGCCATATTTGCTCATACTTTACTATGTTTTGAGAACAAATATGTGTTTCATATTATTTATGATATATTTGTGAAAAGAGCTAACACACATGATTAGATACTTTCAGGGCTTAAAAGATGTATTTTGGGCTTAAATGTAGCTTAAAAGCGCAAGAATGGCAAAAATGGGTTGACGGGATTGAGTTGATAGCACTTGGCACCGCACCAACACGCTATGGGCAAGGCTCGGCGCAACGCACAGGCCATACCAGTGCGCCAAGAAGCATGAAGTGCAGCCCAACCTGTGCACCATAAGGCACAACGCGAAGCCCATCTCGCACGATGCCAGGCGCGCGGAGCATTAAGCCAGGCGCGTATCCAATGTGGGCTTGGATTCCTACTTCAATCGAAAGAGCTACAAAACCCCAATTTAAATCCAAGAAAGGAAAGCAGCGGATGGATCTACTATTATAAATACCCTTTCATAACATGTTTTAGGGGAGTTGTTAGTCCAATACTTTCATATTTGAACATAGTTATATTTGTTGCACGATTCATACTTTGAGAATTTATGTAATAGTTTAGTTGATAGTGTTGGAAATTCATCAAGGTCTTGTGAAACCCTTTTAGCTTGATATTTTGTTGAACAAGTATTTCTTGAAGTATTTTATTATGATTTCTACACTTTTATTTGCTTTATCATAAACATGAGCGACTAAATCTCTTAGGCCAGGATTGTGGGACATGAAGGATTAACAAATTATATTGATAAAATAGTGATTATTGAATGGTGAATTTAGTAGATTATTATTTTCTTTATTTTAATTAATTTTTAGTTGTTGCAATATTGAAACAAGCCCAAATCTTCAACTTGTTTAATCTGGCAAGGAGGTTTAAGCTAGGAAAAGAGAGTAACCAAATGGGTAATTTAAGATTAATAATTCTCATCTAATTAACTTGAGCTCTAACCAGATAGTTAAAGTCAAGACTTTACTGTAAATATATAATATACACATTTTTTAGACTGAGAGAAGATGGATGGAAAGTGGCGCACAAACGCATGCACTTTGAGACCGAGAGGAGATAAGTGTAGTTCTTAATTCAAGAAACATTAGATGTACTAAACGTAACTATTACACAAAATTCACCATGATAGATTACTAATAAAAGCCTACTAAGTTATGAAATCATGGGAACACAATCCTAGTTTAGTCTTAGTAATTTGATAAACCACTTAACAACTGCAACAGCATTATTTTTATTTTTATTTGCAAAACCCCCTTCCAAAATATTGATTACAAGTGTTATACCCCGGAAGCCAAAGGATCGACCGAGTTGAAACGAAGAAAATTAAAATTTGGCATCGCATCGGGCCGAGGAGGGTGAGTGAGAAAAGAGAAGGAAGAGGGCAGTGTACTCATCGGAAGGACCCCACGAGTCGTGGTCAATACCACGATTCGTGGGGAGGGTCATGAGCAACATGGTGAAGTAAAATAAAACCATGGCAAGATATTACAATCTGTGGTAACTAAAAAGTCGTGGTAACCAAAAGTCGTGGTCACCAGTAATGAGTCATGAAGTCAACTGTGACGAGCCTAGATGAGCTGACAAGCCGTGCAGGCTGTGTGACGGATGATGCCATGAGTCATGGGCCAAGGTGACGAGTCGTTATGTCCCTCTTGAGGACTACCCGCGCTATTTTCCGCGACCCGTAAGGGCTTTACCGTAACTCCTAATATCCTAAGGCATAAACTACATTGTTTTAAGTTCTATTAAGAGGGTTTTAAGAGGGTTAAGTTCATTTTAGGCCATATTCATTCATGCATGCAAAGATAGAAGGTTAGAGGGGATAATCAAGCTTGTTCTACTTCAAATTCTTTTCAATTCCTCCTTGGGCATCAAGAGAAGTGTAAAATCATCCTTAATCGTGTATGTAGGGTTATGAATGGGTGATTCCTTTCACACCCATGCTCAATCCCCATAGACTGCGAAATTCCTATGCCTAATCTAAGGGGTTTTAATCCAATGCATAAATTTCCTAAATTCTCTACATGGGTATGATTTAAATATGTTTCTACTATTGAATTATGAAGCAAGGGCAAGTTTTATATTGTTTTCAATTAAAAAGCATGTTTCAAGTTTTATGAATTAAAAAGCTCATTGATGAGAAGTTCATGAAAGATGAGATTTGTGATGAATGTATTATTATAATGAGAGATTATGACGAAAGCATATTTTCAACTTACCCATGTTTATAATCATGCTTTCATGTGAATTGAGTATTTTTCAAGCATGAGAAAGCATTGGGCAATTCCCACATGTTTAATAATATGATTTATGATTTCTGAATTAAGTTTACCATATGATTTTATTAAGACTCAAATTCATCTTCTCAGGTATGGCTTGAGTTGGAGTTTTATTATATACAATTTAAGAGCTCGAGATGTATTTGATTATTGTTTGACAATTGACGATGGTAAGCCGTTGAAAATGATGGAGAGCATATACACATGGGAGTAGTGTCTAGCACCTTGTAGGCCAAGGGTCAATCACCCTATGCCTTAGTACTACACACCAACTGAAGGTTGAGGCCAGATATATATATATATATATATATGTATATATATATATTACTTTGGGACTCTGTGAGTGCCAATCCTCCCTATTGGGCCATGAGCTTGATATCGAATCAGCGGTATCATCCCTAGCCCTGGCAAGGCTTTGATTATTCCTGCACCCACTTGAGGTGATAGTTGGGACCACGAAGCTCTATTGTGGTATGTCACAGACGAGTTCTATTGTTCCTCATGATTTCAGTTATGCATGTTCATCATTCATGATATTTACATATCTATACATGTTCTAAAGTAGGTTTGACTCAATGTCTAGCTTTACTCATGACTATCAGGTTTTAAGCTGGAGTTAATTTGATCTGGCGATGATGTTGTGTTACATTGCATGAGATCATGATTTTAGAAAGAATGTATGCAAGCCATACTCTCAGATTTTTATTGTTTATGTTTCTTATACTATTCATGTTCTTAAATGATTTTACTTACTTTAGCAGTTTTACTTACCTTGCATACCAGTACATTCCACGTGACGATCGCATACTTATGTCAGATATTTCATGATATGACTCCGCGCCTGTGCTCACCCGTTCATAGCCTGGGCCTTCGTAGTTGGCATCTTATGCTGTTGGTGAGTCCTCATCTCCCGAGGACTAGACTTATACAAATTTTCATTTATGTATTTTCAGTTTCTGCTTTATTCAAGCTTAGTTGGGGTCTTGTCCTATCAACTCATCATGTTTGCAGGCTTTTCGTACAAAAGATGTATTCAAATTCAGATTGTTTATTCTGACGTTATGTTTATTTCAGACTTTCGCTGCTTTGTATTATGTTATTTTCTTCTATTTTATTAATCGAGTTAGATGTATGTTCATGCCAAGGGTCGACTTGGAGTCTCGGGGCTCCTTGTCCCGTGTTGTGATTCGGCTCACGCTGGGCCGTGACAAACTTGGCATCGGAGAAGCAATAGGCCTAGCGTCCTAGGGTGTCCGGAAAAGCCATGTTAAGCAGAGGGTGTGAAGCGCGCCACACTTATGATCGAAGAGGCTACGAGAAACTTAGGAAATGTTCCCTTCTTTCATGATCTATGTCGTACATGAAAAGTCTCCTATCCTTCTAATTCGTGTTATTCGCATTGCGTAATCATGGCTCCCCAAATAGTAAATGGTATAAGGAATGGGAATGGTAATGGCCATGAGGATGGCGATGAAAATAGGCACCAGCAAGTCTCACAATCCAGAGCACCAGCGACTGGAGCCGATTGCCCATAATTTGTGCATCGGTAGTTATTCGTATGCTCGCGCAGGCCTTGACCGCCCAGGTCAATCAACAGTAACAGAGGTCCTAAGAACAGAAGGTGTGGAGAAATAAGTCAGAGATTGAGAATGAACCCGCCTTAGTTCCTGGTTAAAGTTGATGAGGACTTGCATGTCCATAGATGAGATTGTGAAGGTCACCCAAATTATGGGGGGTGAAGGGAGTTGAGTGTAGAGTTGGCCTCATATCACCGAAGGTCGCAAAACATCTAGTTTTCGACAATGGAAAGATAATAGGGTCAGCTGAGCAGTCCCGTCACTTAGAGGAGTCTCCATATTGCATTCTTAGATCGACTCTTCCCTCATGAGATGAGGGAGCTGGAAAGCGCCGAGTTCGTGAATCAAGCAAGGGAGGATGACTGCAGGAGTATGCCTCTGAGTTCACTCGCCTATCAAAGTATGCCTTGTGCTCTGTTCAAGGAGTGGCAAAGCACATTTGACAAAGATTGCAGGACTGCCATGCCCACCAGGATATGGATTTCCTCGATAGTATTATACGCCCAGCCAGAGCAGATAGCGTACATATGAGGAGAGAGAGGCCAAGAGGGTCGGACTCCGATAGTTATGGATTTTCTCACCGAGGCTCAGTGGTGGGCACCGACAACATACTCCAAATTAGAGATCTTCAGTCCCAGCATCTCAGCGTTGAGTGTGCCATCTAGGCCTAGGCACGATCATAGGGGAGAGCACGTAATCTAGGGGTCAAAGCCGCATCAACAAATTCTAGCATTTTAGCTTGCCGCACATGTGGTCGGGCACATAGGCCAAAGGCTTAAAGGTTTAGGTGTTTTTTTGGGTGTGGGTCTGCACATTACGTTTCCAGATTTCAAGAGCGAGACAGATCATGATGGGGGTCGAGGCCTAGCTTCTAGTTCGAAGCCTCACCCGTACACTCGCCACACGTGGGCATCTACTGCACATTGTGCATGTCATTACCATGGTAAATAGACTTATACATTACCATCCCACCAGAGCGTGAGCCTCCCCGGATGTAGTCACTGGTATGATATGAGTTTTCCATCTTGATGTACATTCTTTGTTAGATCCAGGCTACCTTTGTATTTGTGACACCATATGTGGCTAGTATCTTCGTGAGTCAGTCCCCAAGTCTTGTTAGAACCCTTCTCAGTTTCTACTCCAGCAGGCGAGCCGGCTTATAGCTAGACGAGCGTATAGAGGTTTCCCGGTCTCATCTGCAGTTTCTACCTCAGCAGGATTGATGAGTTATCCATGACCGATTTTGATGCTATCCTCAAAGATGGATTGGCTATTTGCATGTTATACCTTAGTTAATTGTAGAACTCAAGAGAGTTCAGATTTTTGGGAGAGCTAGTCTTAGAATGGAAGGGTAGTTCAGTTATGCCTGTAGGTCATTTCATTTCCTACCTTAAGGCCATAAAGAAGATTTCCAAAGGTTGTGTGTACCCATCTAGTTAGGGTTAAAGATGTGACGTTTGAGACCCCGACTCATCTAGTCTCTGTCCCAAGAGTATGTGAGTATCCAGAGGTCTTTCCTGATGATCTACCGAGAATCCCTCCCGAGCGGGAGATTGATTTGGTGCATTGACCCCTTCCATGGCCACGCCCATCTATTCCTCCCTGCTTACAATGGCTCCAACCGGTTGAAGGATCCTAAGAAATAATAGAAGGACCTATCAGATAAGGGTTTCATTAGACTGAGCAAGTCCCCGTGAGTGCACCAGTTCTCTTCTTTGTCCGAAAGAAAGATGGTTCTTTCAAATGTGTATTGATTACCGACAATCAGTCACCTTCAAGAAATGTGCATCCTTTACCTCAGATTGATGATTTATTCAACCAATCTAGGTGCCAAGTGTTTCTCAAATATAGATCTCATATCCGTGTATTATCAGCTCAGAGTCCGGGAGAGGAAACTCGAAGACTCCTTCAGGATGCGGTATGGTCATTATGAGTTTGTAGTTATGTCTTTGGACTAATGAATGCCTCGCAGATTTTATGGACTTGATGTATGATGAGCCCAAAAGTGCATGGTTGTGGCCAAGTAATATAGTGGCCCTTTAAGAACCGGAATGTCGAACCAATGTGGATCGAGGTAAAACTTTTTCGAGTGTTAATTTACTATAACCTAATAAATGAAGACAATAGCTGTAAAGAAAAGTTTTTATATTTTGGGAACTTGCTCTATACTAAAGTAAGATATTTATACAATTGAGTCTGAACTACGAATGAGCATGCCGAGGCTAAAACGAAATGACAAAGAAATCAATAATCATATACATGGTTTATCTTTTCTCCTATTAAGGTCGAACTTATGCTCTATGGATTAAAAAACTCGTATTTAACCCAACTTAAAATCATGAACCTTCCACCTACATTTCGTGATAAGAAGAAATTCATTCTAGCCATACAAAACCGATTCCACACCCAAGATCACATAAGGCCATTTTGAACACACACAACCCAACAATTTTCCCAAACCAAGAAAAGATCATATCCTATTAATTCACAACTTTCAATTTCTTGCCCTCTCGGTGAAACCGACTTTTGGATTTACATTAACATTGGCCGACATTAACGCAGTAAGAATAAGAATTAAATAGAAATCAACCATAGAAGAAAAGATGAAACAAACCGTATAATCAACAATTACATTTCAATGCCAATAGTTCATAACCTCAAAGAAGAAAGGGATTTAGCCACTGATTTGTGGATTGAACATCGTTAAATGAATGGAAATCATGTCACTGAAAGAAAGAAGAAAGGGATAGAGAAAACCCTAAGAATTTTCGTCCTCACAACCGCCCGTAACCCACGTTCTGCTCCACCAAGCCGAATATCTCGGAAATAAACCTAAGTGTGCTATTTATAACAGTAGGGATTTGTCCCGAAGGAACGTGTCACGGAGTGCAACGCTGAGCATTGCCTCCGTGACACGGCCCAAAACGCGGAGGCTTACTGAAATCACCCCGAAATCGGCTCTAAAGACTCCGCGTTGGAAAATAACGTGGCACGCCGCTTGGGCAGCGTTGCACACCCTGTCACGGAGCCACCCGCCGTGGCACGCGTCAACGCACAGGTGGGCTGTCTTGCGTAGCCTACCTGCCGTAGCACGTTGCCGACGCTACAGTGGGCTGCTTTTGGGCCTCCTCTTGCCGCCGTTTGTTTATTCCGTCTCCAAGCCTCTACTTCACCAACTCATGGATTAGCTCCTCAAAAATCATCAAAACCTAAAAACAACAGCTAATCATGTTGGTTAGTATAAAATCACACTTCCACACAATTTACATGAGAATGTACACATAATGACAAAGTGATAAACAAGCAAAAGCGATGCATTTGAGTACCAATTGGGCATATATATATTCCCCAGATCACCTACTCCCCACACGAAAATCTTGTTCGTCCTCGAACAACCTTCTTACATCTCATGTAATTGGAAACTCACATAACTAATCTGAGCAAGATAATTCAAATTACGGCTATGATGATTATTTAAGATAACAAGCTAAAAATAAAGCATGCACGATTTGATCAATGAAATGAAATACAACTATGTTAGGACTTCTTAACCTCAAGAGTTGACTCTCAATCGAAGCAACTCATGCAAATCAACTCGATTAAGAGATCCCACATGAACTATGTCCTTCATTAAACATGTGCCCTCACGTAAAGAGAGTTACCCAATTTCATACTTGTGCACTTTATATCACAACATGTGTGGGTACATAAATAGAATTTCACTGGCCTGTTAATTCACATGCACCATGTAATGACCTATAAGCTTGCCCTAGTGTTTTACTCCACCACTTTGATATAATGTGATCATGCAGACTTAGGTTGTAATGCACCAGTGTAGGTAGGTACTGATGATCAGTAATAGTGACTATCTTCCCTAAGCGCTTCGATACATCACGCCCTCATTGTGAACTTCCCTTCCCTTACTTCCACCTTAACCTTGGTAGTTTTCTTTTCCTCTTTGTTCCCCCATTTCTTTTGTGTACTTCAGCTTATTAGTAAGGAGCTATATAAATAATTTTTCTCATTTGTTTTCATTTTACTAATAATCAACTATTTTTGTTACTACACCTTTTGACCTTTCTCAATCCTTTACAACTTCCACTTTCTTTCTTTTCTTCTTCACTCCTTTACTCTTTCAGATTTTTCTTCCTAGCGCCAGTTTTTGGATCGAATTCAAGGCTAGCTGAAATAAAAAAGGATTGCTTATGTTGCAAATATCAAAGAATAGGCTAAGGCTCAATGGGGCTGATAAGGATTATTTCAAAGGTAGGTAAAATGAGGGATAAAGATTAGGTTCATTCAAGAAATGTCAACCATCTCCTACAATTTTACATCCTTCATTTCGTTTTATAAACACACCGTGCAAGTTCTAGACATTCCACAATAGCAATGTATCACTCAAAACCTTACACTCATGGCACATGCTCAATCTGGAAGATTACATTCAGCGTACTTTACCGCCTAATCACAAGAATTTAAAATTAAGCTTCAATCATATCAAATCAAATTCCAGAGCCTAAGTGTCTCAAACAAAGTTATACATTACATGCTTTAACACTAAACATACTTGCATCTTACAATCATTTATAGCACATATCCAGAACATCACATCAATTTGTTACGGTTCAAAACCCAAGACCTATGGACTAATTTACCTCAAGACGGTCGTCATCCATCCATCGTCGGAAAAAGTCTCTACTATGACTACAAACATTATATACGTACAAATGAAAAATAAAAATAAAAATAAAAAAAATTATTCTTCGGTTCAAAGACCCCGTTGGAAAAGAACTGATAAGAAAACCAACGGGTTATGAATTCATGCTTGACTCACAAAAATTTCAAGTTTCTCCAATTTTTCTTTTCACACAAGCATTACATTCACCCACAATTTGTTAAGCACAAAATTCCTTTTGAAATTTCCTGAAAATTTCCTCACCTCTTGCACTTAAATCATGCTATGTCCTCATAGCATCAAATTAATATTTAAAAGGGTGAGAAATAATTTCGAGGCCTTTGCTTCAGCCAACAACATGCTTTCGTTCAAATTTGCACGAAAGTGGGTCTTCAACCCCACACTTTTTTTCTCTTCCACGCTTTGTTAGCTTCCTCCTTCACTGCACTCACTCCTCCGTCCGTGCTTAACTTTCCACCAAAAACAAAAAAATGAAAAATAAATAAAATCAGTAAAAATGCAAGAAATTAAAATGGTACTCCGTGGTACCTTGGGTTGCCCACGCGGCTTGACTTTACGCTGCGGCACGACGCATTACGCCACCGCTTTCCTCCACCTTGAGGATATGATCTCACCCCTAATTTCTTCTCTAATTTCCTTTTATGGCTCCTGGGGTGGTGGTGAAAAATTAAAAGGACCAAACACTAGATGTCGCCTTGACGTTTATTGGCCCTCCCGTGAAGTGAAGCCATTCCGCCTATTAGGTTCTACCCAATTTCAGAATATATGGAACTTGGTCCTCCTCTTGACATTTCCTCCATAAGCTCGAAGACTCATTTCTATGTCGTCAACCAAACTTAAGGTAGAAAATGTTTTCGAGTGAGGTCCAATGACCCTTTGATTCTGAAACCGCACGCAATTGACCTCCTTACTGCATATACCTTTTTCTCCGCATCAACATCTATCTCTATATTGTCAAATGGGTATACTTATCTCTTCTCCCCGAACGCACTTTTCTATAAGTATGAGCTCATCACGGGGACACTAAGAGTGTTCTAAAATGTCAGGCTTCATCTGAAAATTCACCCTTGTCTTCCTCTTGTAATTCCTCTTGACTATCGCCTACAATCGGCTCACTGCAATTGATCACAAGCTCACCAAAGAATCATCTCCGTGAATTTAACGCTCATCATTTAGAGCCTCCGCATTCTCCTTCCCGACTTATCAATGCTGCCATTGCCTCCTTCATTGCTTCTGATTGCCTGGGAGTTGTTTCAGCATGTTCTAATCGGTCTTGGCGTCCCAAGTCCTCATTTTCAAGATGCCTATATTCATCAAAAACAATGTGTATGATCATAGTAGGGGCTCGGGGAAGGGGAGTATGCACTTGGACAGCCATCCCAATGGCCATCTCGACCACCACATATGTTGCACGTGTTATGGTGCTTACCTCGGTGTCCTCCGAAATTCAGAAAAGGTTTGTCAAAATATGAGTATTCACCATTTAAACCATTTGTGTTCCATGATGTCATGTCAAGAAGGGTATTCGAAAACAATCAAAAATATTGAAAGAAATAAAATCAAGACACGTTGTCAACGCTTATATAGAATCTGTTAACTAACACTTAAGAAAATTTATACCAATTGCCGCCCCCGGCAACGGCGCTAAAAAATCCTGATGAGCCCGCAAGTGTACGGGTTGTACAAGTAATATAGTGGCCCTTGAGAACCGAACAAGTCGAACCCATTGTGGACCTGACTATTGTGGTAAAACCTTTCGAGTGTTAATTTACTATAACTCTAATAATGAAGACAACAGTGTAAAGAAAAGTTTTTATTTTGGGAACTAGTTTTATACTAAAGTAAGATATTTATACAATTGAGTCTCAACTATGAATGTGGAGTATGCCGAGGCTAAAATGAACATGTAAAGAAATCAATAATCGATATACATGGTTTATCTTTTCTCCGGTTGCTAGTCGGAACTTATGCCTATGGATTAAGTATTTAACCCAACTTAAGAATCATGAACTCCACCCATTTCGTGATAAGAAGAAATCTCAATGTTCTAATATACAAACCGATTCCACACTTGACTAATACGACTTTCGTGCATATTTCTATCCCGGGCAAAACTGGACCCACTCTTCCTAAAACCAAGAAAAGATCATATCCTATTAATTCACAACTTTCCCAATTTCTTGCCCTCTTGGGTGAAATCGGACTTTGGATTTACATTAACATTACGATATTAACGCAGTAAGAAATAAGAATTAAATAGAACAACCATAGAAGAAAAGATGAAACAAACTGCATAATCAACAATTATACTTCAATTAACAATATCTGGCAACCTCAGCAAGAAAGGGATTTAGCCACTGATTTGTGGATTGAACATCGTTAAATGAATGGAAATCATGCAAACAATTGAAAGAAAGAAGAAAGGGATAGAGAAACCCTAAGACTTTTTTTTCCCTACAACCGCCCGTAACCCACGTTCTTGCTCCACCAAGTCAGAATATCCGAAAATAAACCTAAGTGTGCTATTTATAATAGTAGGGATTTGTCCCTATCAATAGCAACGTGTCACGCGAGTGCAACGAGCATTGTCTCCCGTGACACGCCCAAACGCGGAGGCTTACTTGAAATCACCCCGGTAATCGGTCGGGCAAAGACTCGCGCTATACAGGCACGCTGCTTGGGCAGCTGCTGCACACCTTGGTCGTGGAGCCACCCGCCAGGCACGCTGGTTAATGGGCGCAGTGGGCTGTCTTGGGAAGCCCGCCTACCATGGCACGCGTCGACGCGCAGTGGGCTGTTTGGGCCTCCTCTCTTTGTCGCCGTTTGCGTGTTTATTCCGTCCCCAAGCCTCTACTTCATCTCAACTCATGGATTAGCTCCTCAAAAAATCATCAAAACTACAAAACAACAGCTAATCATGTTGGTTAGTATAAAATCACACTTCCACACAATTTACATGAGAATGTACACACATTGTTGGATAAACAAGGCAAAAGCGATGCATTTGAGTACCAATTGGGCATATAAATATTCATCAATGTACAGGTGTTCAAGTCATACCTAGATATGTTCTTGATTGTGTTTTTTTGATGACATCTTGATATACTGCAGCCGTGAGAATCATACGCTATCCGAGAATAGTGCTTCAAATTCTCAAGATCTGCCAATTATATGCTAAATTCGCAAGTGCGAGTTTTGGCTGATCTCAGTAGCTGCTGTGGTCATGTCATATCGAGTGAGGGTGGTAAGGTGGATTCTCAGAAAGGAAGCGGTATGAATTGGCCTAGACCGTGAATCCTTCAGATATCCTGAGCTTCTTGGGTTTATCCCCGGCTACTATCGAAGATTCATGGAAGGTTTCTCATCGACAAGCACCTTGACCAAATTAACCCATTAAAAGGTGAAATTCTAATGGCCTGAGGTCTGCGGAGAGGAGTTTTCGTGGAGTTGAAGACTCGACATACTTTAGCACCGGCGATAACTCTAATGAGGGTACCGATGGGTTCGTGGTGTATTGTTATGCTTCAAGGATCGACTTGGGTGTGTATTGATACAGAGGAAAGTTATAGCATATGCTTCTAGACAAATAAAAGTTCATTAGAAGAACTACCCGACTCCATGATCTTGAATTGGTCAAAGTGTGGTATTTTCATTGAAGATATGGCGACATTACTTGTATGGGTTCCACGTGGATGTGTATATGGACCATAAGAGTTTGCGACATGTGTTTACTCTAGAAGGATCTCAATCTTTAGCAAAGGAGGTGGTTGAGCTACTCGAGGACTATGATATGAGTGTCCCATACCATCCTGGGTAAGGCCGACATAGTGGTGGACGCACTTAATAGACTCTATGGAGAGAGAGTGTATCCCATGTGGATAAGGGGAAGAAGGAGCTGGTGAAAGAAGTGCATCACTCGCAAGGTTGGGAGTTAGGTTGCTGACTCGACCAATGGCAAAGGTCATTGTTCCGCATATGTGACCACACAGGGTCAATGTAAAACTAGACAAGATTTAAGGACCTTATTTTGGTAAAGCTAAAGGGAAGTGGTTCAAAATCAAAGGTATAGGTCTTCTCCAAAGGGGGAGATGTGGTGCTTCGTGCCGTGGTCACCTATGTTTTTCGAATGTTGATGATTTGAGAGCCGATGTTGACGAGGCTCACGGATCCGTGCATTTTATCCATCTAGGTGCCACCAAGATGTACCTCGACTTAGGGGAAGTCTATTGTGGAATGGCATGAAGAAGGACATCGCGGAGTTTATAGCAAGTGTCCAAACCTGGTCATCAAGCAAAGGTTGAACACCAGAGACCGTGGAGGTGTGCTTCTGCATACCGCATCTCATACTTGGAAGTGGGAAAATCAACATGGAACAATCACGTGGTTGCCCCGTACTCGACAACATGACTCATTTGGGTTGTAGAGAGGTTGACTAAGGCTACTCATTTTCTACCATCAAAACCACGGATTCGGCGGAGGATTATGTCAAACTATATATCCGGAGCTAGTTCGATTGCATAGAGTGCCTTGTCCATCATATCGGCGCAGGCACTCAATTACCTCCCGCCTTTGGAGGTTGTTTCCAAAAGGACTTGGTACTCATGTTAAGCTCAGGCACAACATTTCACTCAAAAATGCATGGTCAAGGGAGGTATACCCGTACTCTCGAATATATGTCGAGCATGCGCGATTGACTTCAAAGGTAGTTGGATGATCATTTGCCTATCGAGTTTGCATACAATAACAAATATCATTCTAGTATTTAGATGGAATCATTGAGGCTCTACAGAGATGATCGCCCATTGGTCGGTTTGAGGTTGGTGAAGCTGCAATGATAGGGATCTCGATTCGGTTCAAGCGAGGCTATGGAGAAGGTTCACTTGATAAGGGACAAGAAAACTCCGCCGAGTCGCCAAAAGTACTATGCCGATGTGAGGAGAAGGGAATTAGAATTTGAAGTTGATGATTGGGTATTTCTGAAGGTGTCTCCATAAAGAGAGTGATGAGGTTTGGAAAGAAGGAAAACTCACTCGCTATGTCTACCGCATGTGATAGTGAGATGCTTGTGTGGGTATTATGAATTGAGTTGCCTCGCACTAGCCTCCAGGCATTCTTTGTGATTCCATGTGTCACTCTTAAAGAAGTGTTTGGGTGATCCAATTCTAGTTGTCCCAAGGGACAATACGGTGAAAGACAAGATCGCTATGAGGTGGTTCCTGGAAATAATCGGATCACAGTTTGAAGGTTAAGAAACAAGGAAGTAGCTTCGCTAAAGTGTTGGTGGAGGAATCGAAGATGTTAAGGGAGCTACGTGGGAAGCCGAAGCGGATATGATGGCTAGATACCCACATTTATTCTCCACCGGCCTCGGCCCACTTTGTTGCATCATGGACCTAAAAACTCTAATTAGTTTCATGTTCAATTCATGTGCCCAAGTTTCTTTTTATGTATATGGATGTATGTATGATCTGTGAATTCAGTTCACTATGTAGTTTGAATCGGAGATGGACATTCGCGTTTTCGCTTAAATGACTCATTTCTTGAATATGATGATTGCATTTCGTTACTTTTCTATATGTTTTCTAACATTCGAGGATGAATGTTCCCAAGGGGAGAGATATTGTTATACCCCCGGAAGCCCATGATCAGACCGGGAGTTAAAACGAGAAAAATCAAAATTTGCACGTATCGTGGACGGGCTCCGAGGTGACCTGCGGAGATGCACCCACCAGTCGTGATGTGACCTGGTGGGGATGCCCAAGTGATGAGTTTGAAATTTGATAATGGAACTTTCACGGACGTGACCATGAGTCGTGGTTAGCCCTATGACTCTTAGGTCAATGAGGAGTGGTAAGGAGAAAAGAGAAGGAAGAGGGCAAAGTGGTACCTATCGGAAGGACCCCACGAGTCGTGATCACCACGATTCATGGGGAGGGTCAGGCGCAGTGGTGAAGTAAAATAAAAATCCATGGCAAGCAGACATAATGTGGTGACCACGAGTCGTGGTCACCAGAATGAGTCGTGAAGTCACCTCACGACGATCCCAAATGACTCAAACAGAGTACAAGATAGATGATGCCACGCAGTCGTGGCCCAAGATGATGAGTCGCTTATGTCCCCTCTTGGGGACTACCCGGCGCTATTTTCAGCCGAATCTGCATAAGGGCTTTTCCGTAATTCCTAATATCCTAAGGCCTAAACTATGTAGTTTTAAGTTATGAATGATGTCTTATAAAGGGTTAAGTTCATTTTAGTCCATATTCATTCATGCATGCAAAGACAAGGTTAGAGGGTGACTGCTTGTTCTACTTCAAATTCTTTCAATCTCTCTTGGGCAATCGTAGAAGTGTAAGAATCAGCCTTAATCAGGTATGTAGGGATATGAATGGGGGATTCCTTTCACACTCATGCCCAATCCCTCTCTAGATCATGAAATCTCCTGGTTTCAATTTATGGGGTTATTTTAACCCAATGCATGAATTTCCTAAATTCTCTATATAGGTATGATTTAAATGTGTTTCTATTAATTTGGATTTTAATAAAAAAAATAAAAAATTTTATATTATTTTCATTAAAAACATGTTTTAAGTTTAATGAATTAAAAAGCCCATAGATGAGAAGTTCATGAAAGATGAGATATGTGACAATGTATGATTATAACGAGATATTACGACAGAAAACCCCAATTATTTATATTTTGGTATGGTTTGAGTTAAAGTTTCTCATGCATGATTTCATATTTGAGATGTATTTGATTATTGAGCTTCATCAGTTAACGATGTAAAGCTTCGTTGAAAAATGATGGAGAGCATTGATCACAGGAAATAATATAGGTCCCGTGATACGCTTTATAGCTTAAATTACCATGTTGTATAAGCTATTTGATACATTTTCATGTGATTTTATATAAAAGTGAAGATATGTGCTAACCAACATGATTAGCCTTTTTTTTTGTAGGTTTTTGATGACTTTTGAGGAGCTAATTCATGAATTGGTGAAGTAGAGGCTGAGAAGGAATCACTTTAACGCCGGGCAAAGAGGAGGCCTAAAACAGCTCCACCGGCGCGTCGAAGGAGTGCCACGGCAGTGTGTTGCCTAAAACAGCCCCCATGCACGTTGGCAACGTGCCACGGCATGAGGGCTCCGCGACCACAAGTGTGAGACGCGCTGCCTGGGCAGCGTACACGTTGCCATCGCTGGCAACAAGCTGCCAAGGCCGACAAAGCGACCCAGTGAGCTTCATGACACTCATGTTTACTTGAGGCTGCTCGCGAGCACACCTCGTGACACGGAGCTGCTCCACGACAGGCCAAATTGTGCACGTTCTCCATTTACTATAAATAGGACCCTTAGCTCTTATTTTCATTTGGTCACGATTTTATTCAGAAAACCATAGGAGTGAAGGAGAAGTGGGAGAACTCAGCTAGGGTTTATCAAATTCCTTCTCATCTACCAACTCATGTAAGTATGTAGTTTAGGCAGATTAATAGTAGATTAGGAGTAGATTAACGTAGTTTTACTAACATGAATGGCAAGAACCCTTCCTCTAGGGCTGAAGCCATGAATTATGATTGTAATTCTATGATTTTTTTTATTTTTTTTATTTTTTTTATTTTTTTTATTTTTTTTATTTTTTTTATTTGTTGGTTGTTTTGATTGATCACCATAAAAGCATATTGTTAGCTTGGGAAATAGCTTGAGAAGGCATTACCTAGGTCAGGACATGAGGAATGTGGGGAGCATGAAGTAATCTCGAGAGGTTCCGTGTTTGATAGAATTATACGTAACACCTTGCTTGCTGATTACCACGGGGTTATGAAAGACCAACTTGGGATGTCACATCACCACTAAGAAGTAGGTGTGCGGCTGAGTTGCGTTAAATGGTTAGACGTACGAAAGTCCCTAATCATTTCCCGTAAATCACAACATAACTGATTGACCGCGACTAGAAATTAAACTCCCCACTCACAATGATGCAGTGAGGCTAGATTGCCTGTTTAGAGGCTCGAAAGACCATGAACATGCAATTCTAATTATGTGAAATAACAATCGAGCAGGGACCATGCTTGTTCCATTGCAAATCGTATTATCGCATGATTAATTGGTTTTAACCCTATGTGCTCCTAGAGCACTTCAAAATATTTCGTTGACCCAAACTTAGACTTAATTATTCTCCAAACTAAATGTCTATCACCACACTTTAGATATTTAAGATCACACTATAAATGGATAGTTAGAGGAATGGGTCCAAATTCTTTGGGTTCGATAATCCGGTTCTTAAAAGAGCCACTATATTACTTGCACGACCCGTCACTCTGCGGGCACGTCAGTTTTGCGCGTTGCCGGGGACTCGGCGGTTTTGATAATTTATCTATTTTTGTGTGATTTTTAAATTTTAAGTGTTGAGAAACTTGGTCTTAGTTTGTCTATTTGCAGTTGACAGTTGTCCCGCCGAGTCAAGCAGAAATAGAGAGTCGTGGAGCCGCTGCTTGAACCTGAACGGGTCAAATCCATTTGCAAAGGAGAATAGCTCTAGAGCAAGTTGAAGAGACTTCAAGAAAAGGTACAACAACAACCACCCGCTGGACAAGTACAATCCGTATCGGCATTAATGGCAAATAGACCAGTTCGCGAAGTGGCCATCCCACTAGCGACAAATGTGAACCTCTATCCGTAAACCGGAGCCCGGAGGAAACTTTGAGCTTAAACAGAATATGGTGCACTTACATTCTAGTGGTCAGCCCACCGGAATGGCACAAGAGACCCGCAGCAGCACTTACAGAGCTTTCTGAGATAAGCGACACGTTTGTCCCCACCGGCGTGTCCACGATTATGTCCGCTAACCCTCTTCCCATTTTCATTGTTGGGAGAGGCAAAAAGTGGCTAAAGGCCGAGCCACCGAACTCCATTACTTCATGGGATGACTTGGCTAGAGTTCCTTATCGTATTTTTCCTTCGTGCAAAACTGCAAAGTTGAGAAGTGAGATACCTCGCCCAAGCAGGCTTCGATGAGAACTTGTATATGGCTTGGGAAAGATTCAAGTCATTAAGTTGAGAGACCGTCCCCATCATCGCAATCAAATGAAGTGCTGGCCCATACCTTGTAGAAAGTCTAGACCCACACAATAAAATACACTAGACTCAAATGGTGGGCAAGCCTTGAAAAAGACGTATGATGAGTTGTACACTTTGTTGAACAAAATTGCACAAGGAAATCCGTGAGTGGCACAAATGAATCATCAAGAGGGGTAGGAAGAAGATCGTGGTTGACAAAAGCAACAGGGTTTGAATGCCTTGAGAAGATGAAGTAGCTTGCTTCAACATCAAATGTTGACTCGCCTCAATAAACCGAGTATGCACCAACAATTTCTGTGGCTGTGTTAATGCAACAATAGTCTGAGTTGGTGGAAATTTGTGGTAATAATGGGCATACTCTGCAGAATCTTGTGGAGCCAATTCGAAACCGCCAATTTTATTGGGAATGTGCAAAGAATCAGAATTTTGGAAACAACTCCAACAGCAATTACAGGCCACCCGAATTCTTCTTGGGGTGGAAATCAAAAGCACTTTATGCAACTCAACAACATCAAGACGGGCTGAGAGTAGGCGTATTTGATGCGTGAGAGCACCGCATTGAGGAGACACCGTAAAAATTATGGAGACCCGTAATCAGCTAGCAGAAAATCAAGCAAGGATGGCAGCTGGTAGACTTAATGAACCAGCAAGCAGCCACCCGAAATCTTGAAAAGCAAGTGGGTCAAATAACAGTTGCTCAAAATATGAGGGCCGCAGGGGATTACTTAAGCGACGCAGATCCTAACCCCGCATCAATGCCATCACTTAGAAGTGGAAGACAGCTAGCTGGATGCAAGACAAAGAGTTGAGAAGAGAGGTGCAGCCGGAGTTGGTAAGACCAGGACCATCCACCATACCGATAAACTGAGGCTGACAACTAAATGCACAACCTTCATTGCACAAGAATCACCACCACCACCATTTCCTCGTAGACTAAGAAAGAGCAAGGAGGAGGATTATACCAAAAGTTCTTTGAGACTTTCAAAGAACTTCACATAAATTCTGTTTCTTATTGATGTCTTGTAGGGAATGCCCAAGTATGCTAAATACTCTTAAGGACGTGATGGCAACAAAGTTAGATTGGTGGGATGTCCAGACCGTAGCACCTGGACGAGGAGTGCAGTCACAGTGGTGTTGAGCAAAATGCCAAAGAAGCTTAAAGACCCCGGGAGTTTTAATTCCTCCCCATAAAAATTGGTAAAGCTGAAGTGCTCCGAGCTTTGTGTGATTTAGGGTGCCAGCTAACCCACTGCCCTTATCCTTATTCAACACCCGGGGTTGTAAAGATCAGACCGACAAGGTTGATGTTGCAACCGGGCCGACAAGTCGCGAGTGTCACCTGACGGGATCATAGAGGACCTTCTCATCAAAGTAGGTAAATTTATTATACCTGCTGATTTTATTGTTTTAGATTTTCAGGTTGATGACTGTGTACCCCTAATCTTGGGACGGCTATTCTGGCCACCGGAGGAGCGGTGATTGATTTGAGAGAAGGGACCCTGAAAATGAGGGTCGAGGGACATGAAGAAATCTTTCGGGCTCCGCTTCAAGAGCTAAACCCATCGGCACACTACAGAAACCTTTGTCAAGTTAGGTGTGTTGGCAGAGGATAAGTGTGGGGTGGAGGAGTCCACGTGCACGGCCAAAGGCAATATCAAGTGTTCAACCCAAGTCCGATAAAGGGCTTCAAATTAAAAAGAAGTTGGAGAAGGGGGGGAATAGAGTGGAGGCTGATTCCTCTCCTCGACAGCAAAAGAAAGGAGATGGTTCTCGAAAGAGAACCCAGGTATGAGGATGTCCCTGGTGGGCAAGGGAAATACCCACGTCGTGCCACGACGTAAAATACATGCCGCTTGGGAGGCAACCCCAAGGGTACCTCGTACACTTAGTAATTTTGAATTTTTCTGTTTTGGATTTTGTTATTTTAATTTGTTTGTTTGTGTTTTTGGTGGAAAGTTAGGCACAGTGGAGGAAGTCTCGAGTACCCTGAGGAGGAAGCTAGGAAGCACAGAAAAGGAAAAGTGTGGGTCGACCACTGCAATTTATGGAAAACATGCTACTAGTTGGGCCCAAAGGCCTCAGGGAGTATTTCTCACCCTCTTGAAATGTTAATTTGATGCTACGGGGACATAGCATGATTTAAGTGTGGGGTGAGGGAAATCAGAAATTTCAAAATTTTTGTGCTTAACAAATTATTGGTGAATGTAATGCTTGTGTGGAGTGTTGAAAAATTTGAAAAATTTTGTGTGAGTCAAGTATGAGTTCATCACCCGTTGGCTTTTCTTTTCTTTGGTTCTTTTCCGACGGGGGTGTTTGAACCAAGTAACACTTATTTTTATTTTTTATTTTTATTTGTCTCAAAGATATAATGTTTTTAGTCAAAGTTAGAGACTCAAGCTCGACGATGGATGGATGACGACGTCCGAGGAAAATTAGCCGATAGATGTCGGATTTTTAACCCATAGCTAATGGATGCTTGATGTTCTTGTTAGTACTAGACATGATGGTAGGATGCAAGTATGTTCGGTATTGAAGCATGCAAGTGTATAACTTGTTTGAGACACTTAGGCTCTTGAATTTGACTCAATATAATTGAAGCTTAATGTTCGAATTCTTGTGATTAGCTGAGTAAGAGTCTACTGAATGTGTCTTGAATTGAGCATGTGCAATGAGTGTAAGGTTTTTGAGCATTCTATGCTATTGTGGATTGTCTAGAACTTGCCCGGTGTGTGTATGAAGCGAAATGAAGGATGTGAATTGTAGGAGATGATTTAGGCATTTCTTTGAATGAACCCAATTTTTATCCTCGTTTTACCTACCTTGAGAAATTAACCCTAGTTAGCCCCGTTGAGCCTTGAGCCTATTCTTTGATAGCCGCAACATGGGGCTTAATCCGTTTCTTCATTAACCTTGAATTTTATCCAAAGCTCTTAAGCGCTTGAAGAAGAAAACTGGAAGAGTAAAGGGAGTGAGGAGAATGAAAAGAAATGAAAAGTAGCAAGTTGTAGAAGTTGAGAAAAGGTCAAAGGTGCACTTGTGTGAAAATGGCTGATTATTGTTAAGGGTAAGAAAAAACAAAGAATGAAGAATTATTTATAGAGCTCCCATCGACAAGTCAAAAGTGCCTAAATAAAAGGGAACAAAGAGGAAAAAGAAAACCATCAAGGATAAAAAGGTAAGTAAGGAAGGGAAGTTCGCCAGGAGGGCGTGATATTAAAAGCGCTTAGGAAAGATAGTCACTCATTATATCACAATAGTACCTACCCGTACCCGAGTTACGTTACAACCTTCAAAGTCCTACTTGATCTTACATTCACTAACCTTAAATTGTGGAGTAAAACACTAAGGGCAAGCCTATGGGTCATGACATGAAGCATGTGAATTCTTTGTGAGAGTGAGTGTATATTCTTTTTATTACCCACACACGTTGAATGTAAAAACGGCTATGCAGGATTGGGTAACTCTCTTTCCGTGAGGGCACATGTTTAATGTGAAGGATAAATTCATGTGGGATTTCTAATCAGTTGATTGACATGAGTTTGCTTAAATTGAGAGTCGGTTTGAGGCTGGAGAAGCTTAACATAGTTGTATTTCATAGCATGTTCTATTTTAACTTGCATCTTATAATCATTATAATGTAGCTTGAATCATCTTGCTAACACATGTGAAATTCTCCATATGCACATATGTAAAAGGTTGTTCGAAATCTAACAAGGCTTTAAGTGTGGGGTTGTGATCACAGGAAATAAGAAGCAGGTCTGATAATCTTTATATTAAAATTAGTTTATATATCTAGTGTTATTTATACATTTCAGAAATTTATACAAAAAGATATGAGCAATCCAACATGATTAGCCTTTGTTTTGTAGGTTTTTGATGATTTTTGAGGAGCTAATTCATGAATTGGTGAAGTAGAGGCTTGGAGAAGGAATCAACACGGGCTAATGCCGGCAAAGAGGAGGCCCAAAATGTTCCACCGGCGCTGGTCGGCGAAGTGCCACAACAGTGAAGCCTAAAACAGCCCCCATGCTGGCAACGTGCCACGGCATGAGGGCCCGCTGACCACAAGTGTGCAACGCGCTGCCCAAGAGCGTGCCACGTTGCCATCACGGCAACAAGCTACCAAGGCCGATTCCTGTGTTGAATTCGCGAGTTGCCATGCCTCCTGTCACTGAGGCAGTGCTCCCGATACACTCCTGCATACTGAGCTGTTCCACGACAGGCCAAATTGTGCAATGTTCTCCATTTGGCTATAAATAGGACCCTTAGCTCTTATTTTCATTTGGTCACGATTTTATTCAGAAAAACCGCATAGGAGTGAAGGGAGAAGTGGGAGAACTCATCTAGGGTTTATCAAAATTCCCTTCTCATCTACCAATCTCATGTAAGTATGTAGTTAGGAGTAGATTAATAGTAGATTATAGTAGATTAACGTAGTTTTACTAACATGAATGGCAAGAACCCTTCCTCTAGGGTTGAAGCCATGAATTACGATTGTAATTCTATGATATTGTTTTGGAATTGAGTTATTGATTGTTGTTTTCGTCTTGCATTCTGTTTTGTTGGTTGTTTTAATGATTGATCACCATAAAAGCATATTGTTAGCTTGGGAAATAGCTTGAGAAGGCATTACCTAGGTCAGGACAGAATGTGGGGAGCATGAAGTATTCTCGGGAGGGGTTCCGTGTTTGGATAGAATTATACCTAACACCTTGCTTGGTTGACATGGGGTTATGAAAGACTATCAACTTGGGATGTCACATCACCACTGAAGAAGTAGGTGTGCGGCTGAGTTGCGTTAAATGGTTAGACGACGTAAAGTCCCTAATCGCTTCCCCGTAAACCACAAACATACCTGATTGCCCGCGACTAGAAAAATTAAACCTCACTGGCCAATGATGCAGCTGAGGCTAGATTGCCGTGTTAAGAGGCTCGAAAGACCATGAACATGCAATTCCCACTATGTGAAATAACAATCGATAGGACCATGTTTGTTCCATTGCAAATCGTATTATCGCATGATTAATTGGTTTTAACCCTATGCTGCTCCTAGAGCACCCTCGAATATTTCGCTGACCCAAACTTAATTTCACTATTCTCCAAACGAAAATGTTCATCGTCACCAACACTTTAGATATTTAAGATCACACTATAAATGGATAGTTAGAGGAATGGGTCCAAACCCTTGGTTCGATAATCCCGCTTCTAAAAGAGCCACTTATATTACTTGCACGACCCGCATACTATGTGCACGTCAAGCATATGCATGTTCTTGGGAGTAGTGTCTATCGAGTAGGCTAAGGGTCGGTCAACCTTGTGCCTCAGAATTACGCGCCACCCAAAGCTTTATACTTATATATATATTACGGATCTCCCCTTTTGTATCTATCCTTTGCCCTATTGGGCCATGAGCCTTTGATATCTATATTATGGTAGCGTCCTCAGCCTTGGCAAGGATTTGACGACTCTTACCCACTTGAGTGATAGTTAACCACTGGGGCCTTTATCCATGGTATGTCGGTTAAAAGACGAGTCTCCCATTGTTCCTCATGATTTCTGGGCTATGCATGTTCATCATTCATGAGATTTATATATCTATATACATGTTCTAAAAGCAGTTTGACTCGATTGTTCAGCTTACTCTTGGCTATCGATTTCATCTTTGAGTCAATCAATTCAGTTATGATGTTATGTTACGTTATAATGAGATCATGATTTTAGAAAGAATGCATGCAAGCCCTACTCTCAGATTCTTATCGTTTATGTTTTACATTATTCATGTTCTTAAATGATTTTACTTACTTTAGCAGTTTTACTTACCTTGCATTACTCGGTATTATCTCACATACTGACCGTGATACTATGTTGTATTATTTCATGATATAGGACCCGATCTCGTGCTCACCTGCTCATAAATGCCTTCGTAGTTAGCATCTTATGCTGTTGGTGAGTCCTCATCTCCAGAGGACTAGACTTATACAAATTTCCTTTATGTATTTTCAGTTTCAGCTTTATTCAGTTAGTTGGGGTCTTGTCCCATCAACTCGTCATGTTTAGGAGGTTTACAGCATGTGATCTACTGATTGTGTATTCTAACGTTATGTTTATTTTAATTTCTTCCTAAGCTTATTATGTTATTTCTTCTTATTTTATTGATCGAGTTAGATGTATGTTCATACTACACGAGTTGACTTGGAGTCTCGCCTTTCCCGTGTTACATCCAGCCTCCGGCTCGGGTCGACAACAAGTTACTTATTTGCATCACATATTGTTTCGCCTATTCTCCATTGGATCAACCCCAACCTTTATCGGATTACTATATTTGACAACGATTGCTTTATGCTTCAATTGCAAGGAGTAATTTTGGCTTGATCAAAAGTATGAGTAAACAAGGGATCCACATCATGTCACGATGTTAAATCAAGTGCTACTTGGGAGGCAACCTTAGTTTTTATCTTTTATTTGCTCAAGTGTGTAGTAAATGTAAGCTCTACAAGTACATAATGTATCTATAGGAACCAAAAAAGGATTGAGAGTCGCACTGGCCCAACTTCGCATGGAGCTGCACGATGCGCGTGCCGGTGCTCCACATGAAGAGGAATGACATGACATGCCTAGGGATGGTAATGAGGCGCGCCGATGCGCCGCACCGGTAGTAAAGTGGAGAACAACCCAGACGATGAGGATTAGGCCAGGCCCAAGGAGTTCTTCTTTCACCGTTTTTGCTTGTGCTTTATTGTTTTAGCACCGAACACCGGCTATTTATTAAGTATGGGGTGGGAGAAGTGTTTCCTTTTGCTCTTATGTATGCTTTTTGTTCTAGGTCCTAGATTTTTTTAGATGCATGACTTAATCTTGCTAGCTTGTAGTAGTTTTGTAGTATTTTTGTATGTTTTTGGTTTTGTTTTTATTTGAGTTGCCCCATTTTTATTTTTGGTATTTTTCTAGTGGAGAGTCCCTTAGAACCGACTAGAGGGTTCAGATTTTTTTATGTCATAGTCATGACTGCTTCGATGATGAATGGATGACGCCAATCTTAAGGAAAAATTGGTCATATTTAGGAGACCAAGACCTTGAGACCTTATAAATTCTAGGTGCTTCACTTAGAGTATCATTGAGACTTTGTATGATTCAATTAAAAATGCATGAAAAAGTAGAAACACTTAGACTTTGGAACTTTAATTCCTATGCTTGAAAATTGCTTATTATTATCGTGAGACATCTCTAAAATGGATATATGTGTTTATTAATCTTTGAATTCCATTATTGAATCATTTGTCTCATTGTGTGAGTGAGATATTTTTGTATACTCCATGCTTGAAATTTGATATATAGAACTTGCTCAGTGTGTGTGCAAAGAGAAATGAGAATGTTGAATCTACAAAGTGATAAATATTTCTTTGGTAGCCTATTTGTTGCCCAATTTTATCTATCTTGATGTGATTATCCTAGTTGACCATTTTTGAGTCTAGCTTATTCTTTTGATAGACATATTACAAACTTAATCCCTTTTATTCTATTGACTTATTTTAATCTATAGATGACTCCTAGAGACTTTAATTGAAAATTTTGCATAAAAAAAGCACAAGTGAAGAGAACAAAGAGAAAAAGCTAAAGTGTGGAAATTAGAAGGAAAGAAAAGGGTGAAAATGCATAACAAGGAGGGTGAAATTGTGGGGAAAGAAAAAGAGAAAAAAGTTTGAAAATGAATGAATGAATCAAGAATCAAAAGAAAAAAGATAGTAAATGATCTTAATGTTGAAAAATTCCCTCCTAGTACCTAAGTTTCAAATTGAAAAGGATTATCATACATCATATGAGAAAATAGAAAGATTGAAGAATGTGCTAAAAAGTGAAAGAGTTGTAAAGTACAAAGTGCTTAGGGAGACTAGTCATTATTTTGTCCAAATAATTCCTACCCATCCCTTAGCCTACATTATAACCATCTTAAGTCCTAATTGATCTTATATTCATTGTTCTATATTAGTTGACAATATTTACACTAAGGACAAGCATATGGGTTGTCTTTTGCTTGCATGTTGAGTTCTTTGGGAGAGTGAGAAAATTTTATAATATCTATGCCCAAGTCCATATTATCATATATCATGTGAGCTAAAGGGAATCTCTCCAAATGGTGAGGGGCACATAATGGTGAGATTTTTGTGTGTCTTAATTGCTAAATTACATATGATTCATGTTGGCGCAAACATATCTTGTTAAGTTCGTTCTAGAAGCTAAGTGATTTCAATTGTTGACCTTTAAATGTTGATATTAAATACATACTTGAGTGGATTTTTGGAGCTTGATTGACTTTTCTAATGACCCTAATTGTAAGTACATCTATTTGTAGGGGTGAATTCAGTCTAACTGAAAATGGAAAGTAGTAGATTTGCTCAAGGATGAATAATAGTTTAAGTGGGGTAGTGATGGTGGGTGTATTTGCATGTACTATTTTGTTATTTTGTCCATGCTTAACTGTGTTTTAAGAATAAATTATGTGTGTTTTCTTTAGTTTATATGATATTTAGAAAAAGCGCTTAACGCATATGAGTAGATGATTGCGTATTAAAATGATGGATTTGAACTTATTTGAGACTTAAAAAGAGCAAGAGTTGCCAAGACAAACCTAAAGGAGCAAGTGCCACAACATGATAGGAGGCTAGCATCGTGCAGGCACACCTGTGTAATGGCTTGCACGTCGCACGTGCAAACCCACGCATGGAGAGGTACCTACACTCATTACCACAAAGCAGTTGCTGGCCACAACTTAAAATTTACAAAAGTCCAATTCCAGTTCAAGTAGGAACAAAGCTACAAAACTCATCCTAATTCAAGAAGGAATAGTGCAGACTTAATCTACCACTATATATACTCCTTCTTAGGACATTTGAGGTGTCCAACAATGCCGAACATTGTGCAATTTTAGAATCAAATATTGTGAAAGTTGAATTCACTAATTTATTCTTTGATCATAATTGTCGTAAGTGTGCAAGATATTCATCAAGTTCTCGTGATTCTACTTAACTTTGAAGATTCGTCAACAATTTCATATTATTTATATTTCATCAGGAATTCTTATAAATCTTATGTTGGCTATTTTCTCAAACATGAGCGGCTAAATCTCTTGAGTTAGGTTGTGGGACCATGATGGATTAACGAAAGTAGGCAAAATAAAATAGTGATTCTTGAATGGTGAATTGAGTGGATCTTTATTCTCTTCGTTTTAATGAGTTTGAGTAGTTGTAAACGTTGAAACGTGTCTGTATCTTCAACTTTCTCGACCAAAGATGTTAAAGTTAGGAAAAGAGAATAACAATAATAATTTGAGGCTACCGATCCTCATCTACTTAACTTGAGCTCTAACTTAGGATAGTTAAGCTAAGACTTATGGAAAGGGCAAAATATACACACCTAAAGTCCGAGAGAATTTAGAGTATAGTTCATCTATGTAGGCCAAGAGACATTAGATGAACATAATCACAAAATCTTACACAAAATCTGCCAAAGATAGATCACTAATAAAATGTTTACTATATTATGAACAATGGGGAACACAATCCTAGTTTTGTATCATTAATTTGATAATAATCAATCATTGTTTAGAATCACTCTTTCTTTATTTGCAACATCCCTTTCAAAAATATTGACAATAGTTGATTTATTTATCATTATGTATTATTTCTCTCCTTATTCCCTGTGGGACGACCCCAACCTAGTTGGGTTACTATATTTGGATGTAAATGACCATTTTATACTATCAAGACTTCACTTGGCCAAATAGTTTCTATCCGTCCCTTAGAATACAATACAACCATTCCAAGTCCTAATTGATCTTATATTTGATGTTACTATATTAGTGGAGTATTTACACCAAGGGAAAGCCTATGGGGTCGCCTTTTGCATGCATATTGAGTTCTTGGAGAATGAGTAATAATATTCTATCTATACCCAAGTACAAATTGTTATATATATCATGTGAGTGAAAGGGCATCTCTCAAAATTATGACGGCACATAATGGTTAGATTTGGTGTATCTTTGATTGTTAAATTATATATGATCCATGATGTTGGCCCAAATATATCTTGTTGAGTTGATTCTAGAAGCTGCGGATTTCGGTTTGTGACCCTTTGAATGTTGATCTTATATGCATATTGTGGATTGTTGGAACTTGATTAATTTGTCTAATGACCCCACCGTAAGTAGACTCCGTTTTGTATGTGAATTTTGTGGTTGAACTTGAGTGAGAAGTAGTAAATTGTTCGAGGACTTGTCATTGGTTTATGTGGGATGGTGATGTTAGGCGTATTTACACATTTATTAACCATATTTTGCCCATATTTAACTATATTTTGAGAACGAATTATGTGTGTTTTCATTGGTTTTATATGATATTTATGTAAAAGATATAGCGCATGATTAGATGTTTGCTGTGGATTAAAGTGAAGGATTTGGACTTATTTGTGTCTTAAAAAGCAAGTACGGCAAAATTGGGTTGAGAAAGACAAGATTGAAGAAGGTTGGCATCGCACGTGCATACGCTAGCGCACTACATTGTACGATGTAGAGGCCACACCGCGCAAGGACTGGAGTGATTACACACCATTCAGCACCAAGAGGAGCGATGTGACCGCTGGTAGCCGCCTCAACTTCTGCAAAGTCCATACCAAGTCCAAGTAGGAATAGATGTAGCTTTACTCTACTATTATATATACTCTCTTAGACGTTTTTGAGACAACTTAGACACAACTTAGTTACGAATTAGATACCACATAATTCTTGGAATATTTTTAGAGTTAATTATTGTAAGTGTGAGAAAGCATTATTACATGCTAGTGTTAGAGGAAAAATCAATTCTTGTGATTCATATTAGCTTTCGAGATTTGTTAAAAAATTTCATATTATTGTAAGTATGTCACTAAGTGACTTTATAAATCTTATGTTATAGTTTCTTCAAACATGAGTCATAAACTTTTAGCTAGGTTTCTAGAACTATGATGGATTAACGAAGTAGGCAAAATAAAATAGTGACTCTTGAATGATTAATTGAGTGGGGTGTTATTCTCTCTGTTTTAATTAGTTTTAGCGGCTGCGTATATTAAACATGCCTATTATCAACTGTCTTCGACCAAAGAGGCTGAAGTTAGAGAATTGAAATGAAATTTAAGTTACTAACCCTCATCTAATTAACTTTGAGCTCTAACCGAGGATAGTTAATCCAAGACTTTTGGCGAGGGCAAAATATACACACCTAAAGTCCAAGAGAATTTAGGTGAATTTCATCTATGTAGGTCGAGAGACATTAGATGAACTTAATCACAATCTTACACAAAATTCACCAGGATAGATCACCAATAAAATAAGCCCCACTCCATTATGAAATCATGGGAAACACATTTCTAGTTTTGTCTCATTAATTTGATAACAAGTTAATCAATACATAATTACTTTTCTTTATTTGTAACCCTCTTCCAAAATGACAAGTACCGATTGATTTATCATCATTTATACATTATTTCTATCGTATTCCCTGTGGGATTGACCCCAACCTAGTTCATTACTATATTTGACAATGAATATTTAATAATCTAAATTTCCGTTAAGGGTAATTAATCTAGTCTAAAAATAAAGGGACTAAGGGTCACCAAAAAGGGGGGGGAATAAGAGAAAAAATGAAAGGGTTGGCCTAGTTGGAAACAAAAACAAAAATGTGGAAAATAAAAGAAGAGAAGAAAAGAAAATGCAAGAGAAGAAAGAGAAGAAAGGGAGAAAAAGAGAGGAAAAGAGGAGAGAAATAGGGGATTTCCATCCAAATCATCAAGGTAATGATCCTAATCTTTTGCTTGAGTTTATTACGCAGTTATAAGAAAGTTTTCAAGGTAGAAACATGGGGAAATTTTGAATAATTGAGAAAGCTTATTCCTATGGTTCTTCAACCCAAATCATCAATTTGAAAGGGCAAACGCTATCAAAATTTGATTTGATTAATGCCTCTAAAACTTCAAGGAGAATCTGTTAGTGGTCATAGTCTTGTATTCCGCCCCGTTGACCGTAGTTGATATTTTTGGTCAAACCTTTGACCGTGAATTTGACCGTTAAAAATTAAGGAAACGTCTACCGAAGTATTTTTGACCATTCTAAACCCATTTTTGTAGTTTGAGATGATTCAGATCCAAGAGAATATTTCTGAGTTATTGAAAAGTGCGCTTTGAGTTGTGAATTCGAAGTGTGTTAGACTTTAAGCTTTGAATGCTTGCTTTTCAAATTTGTTTACAAATGTGCTTGTCCTGGTCGGTCCATGTGTTGGGACGAGCGTGTGCTTAAGTGTAATCGGTGGTCTTCGAGGCCAACCGTGTGTATCTTATATTTAAGCACACCAAAACTCTCTTTATTACAATTAATTCATGGAGTGATACGGCTGTGAGACATGAGGTTGTGGAATTGGTATGTCTCCTAGATATCACTAGGCATTGTGTATGCTTGTTGGACAAAGATGGGGCATTGTGTATGCCTCTTGACAATACTGGAGTTACAGTATGCTGTTGTGGAATCGTGTTGTGGAGTAATTCTGCATAGATGTCATTCATGACATGTCCTCAAATAAACTGTGTTGAATATATAGTATTCTTGATAGCTAACTATATGAATCTTGTTGAAGGTTATATTATGATATAATTCATGTGTTTGTAGAGTTTTGTGTGTGTACATATATACACTTGTTCCAAAGGGGTATTTAAAGTGGCAAGTCGGGGATCTCATTAACTTATATCTATATATAGCTCACTTCTTACTTGCATGTCTATGCAGATACCATTGTGGAGAGTGAGACTAGGTGGCCGACGAGTCCGTTCGCGTAAATTCCGTTGCCGAGGTGAGCCGCATTGATTCGTGAGGCCGTCATTTCACTCTATCTATTTTATAGCCTATATTTTCTTTTATTGGGGTTTGCATGTTCGACAGTTAGATTCATGTAACTCTATTAGATGCTCCATGGTTTTTTTGGGATTTGGGCTAGACACTTAGCATTTTGAGTTATTGATGAATTGATATATTGATTTCCGATTCCATTTGAATTCTCTATTTCTATGTAAAAATGATTAATGTGTTTAGACTTCTGCACATATTTGCTCTCATGCTTATATATAAATGAGCATGTGAAATGGTAAATTGTTCGCCCTTGTGTGATGTTAGTGGGTGCCACCACGTCTAGGGGGTATTTTGAGACATGACTCGAATGTGTTATACTTCATTACAAGGTGTAATTTGACGAGATCATGGGTGTATCTCAATATTATGTTGAACCCTTGAAGCGAGTTCTGATTTCACTAGAAATAGGAGGGATTTGATGTTAAAATCATGTAGAAATTCATGAATTTATGTTGTAAAATTTATGGAGAGTACTTACCTAGATTTAGAGGGAAGAAGAGAGCAGTTTGGAGTTGTTGAGTCAATTGGGAGTTAGAAGAATGAAGAAAAAGTCGAAATAAAGCATTATAAAATAGCTGAAAAATGTCACCATACCACTTTTTGCCCCATCCACGACCGCATAATCCACATGCCATAGATGGGCGCAAGTCACCTACCTCCCAAAGTACTTGTTACCTTTAAACTTGTAGGCCGAATATGGCTATGTCCGCAAATTTGCTTTACGGTATGTATGTGACCACGGCCAGAAACTATTTGATAGTGCTTTAGTAAAATGTCCATAATTTTTTATCCGAATTAGAATTGACAAATGGTTGAATCATTGAAAATCAGACTCAAAAGGGATTTAATTTAATAGGTACAACACCTTAAAATCCTTGTATATTGAGATATGCTCGCTTAAAGTTGAACCTTGCCCGCAAACTCATCATACACTTCGTGCATTTTCAAATTTACATGCATAGCTCCACCTACGATGAAGACATGGCTCGTACATGGCTTCATACTGTAACAATAGCTCCTCCATTCTATAGCCATTCATGGCTTAAGATACAACCCATACTCTTAATTACTTCACCAATCTTGGTGTAAAATCTTAAAACTTAATCTTTCCGATCTTTAATCAACTTAAAACTTATTAATAAATATACGTAGTTCCTCCCAACATCTTAAAAACTCACCTCTTTTCAAAATCTTTTTTGGGTTGAATTAAATCACATACGTTGACCAGTTCAAATCTTAGCATGAAGGCACAGAGGTGTTACGAAACTGGAGGACAATAATTGTTCCTAATAACACTTGATAGGAACATGTTCAATGTTGTCAGTTGTTCACTCTCTTTCACACGAAGACACACTTGATATTTTCTTTTGCACTCTATATCTCTTTGTGTGGATGTCATCAACAACATCAATGTGATGCTTTATACAAGAGTAGATGATCGACTTTTAATGGATTAGATCAAGAATTCAAGATTCTAATTCTAATTTGACTTGATTCTTTCTTTTCACGCATTTGACCACTATTTCCCTTTACTATTTGAAAGCTTCTTCCAGGTAACCAAATATGATAACATTTCATATTCTTCTCGTTCCTTGCATCATTAGATTAGTTTTAATTTCTGAAGGAATTTTTCTCTGCTTCTTGGAATATGTTTTTTCCCTTGATCAACCGTCTTCTTCCAGTCATGTAGTGTACTGTTGGTATTTAGTTCGTGCAGTAAACATGTTAAAGAAACTGATTTTTCAATAGTTGATTGTCCTAATAATTACCAGCCCTTGTTTAAGATATATGAAATATAATTCTTACGTTTTTTGTTATGTTTTACAATACTCATCAAAACCATTATTAGCTGAACACATAATTCCCCAACGCATGTGGCTCTTTATTTACATAATGATGAACCGACTTAGAGGGCACATCTAAAATGAATCCCAATTCTTCATCATCTACCTCCATTTAAACTATTATCAAATCATACAAAACATTCACATAGAAATCGGTCACAGTAGTCTCACATTGTAGTCCACTGTTGTGTATCTAACTTTTAACTAGCTGGACCATGCCGTTCTCATCTGTGTTGACCAACACCTTCACATTTGAGCAAAGGAGTATGCGCCCACTTTTCTACTTCTATCTCCTCCTCATCATCAGTTTTCACTCGTCTGCAACAACATCATCATTTTTGTTTGCCTGTCTATACTTTATCCTCATCTTTTCCACCCCAGGGGTTTCATCATCATTTTTCCAATTTTTCTCGCAGATTCTCTTGTGAATGTTCACCTACATTTCTTCTCTCGTGTTCTTGATTTCTTTTATTTAAAGGACAGGCTTTCTGCAATAGGAGCTGAAATAATAGGTTGAATTTTCGACCATACTTGCAGAGTAAGTTCTACAACTAGAGGTTTTTCCTAACTTCTTGTATGTTCTCCCCAGTTCAGATTTCATACAACTTGTTTTTCTTGATGTTTCTTTTGCTTTGAAGGTGTGGATCTTGTTCGGTGACTGGTGTTTTAGGTTCAGCTAGCTTCTTAGATTGATCCAACTTAACCTTGGTCGAGGACTTGTGTAACGCCTCATAGGAATTTGGAATATAAGTTTAATACTTATAATAAATGTCATTTATGGTGTATTTGAAGTGATGCAGGGTCCAAGGAGAGCCCTGCTGTCAATTTGAAAAACTACACGATGGACTAAAAGAACAAATGAGTATGGACAAGGCCTAACTCGCAATCTATAGAGAGCTATGCTGCGCACAGATATATCAAATCAAAGATCTTCGAGAAATTTCAATGAACATTCCCAAGAAGAGTTATGAGTGACTTCCTGAAGTATGTTTGGCAAGAAAGTGAGCTAACCACGAAATTGAGTCGTCCGCATAACTTAAACTATATTATTTATATATATTATGAGGTAAACACAAAAGAGCAACCAAACGTTACATAAATTAATGCTGAGTTTTATGTCAAATGCCAACCAAACATTATACAAGTTCATGCTGATTCCTATGCGTATTAGCTCTTTTACAACTCAGACAAACAAACCATTACGGGACTAAATCTGAATGATTCCATCAGGTGTCACCAACAAAGCCTTACAGTGTACAACACAATAAGTGAAGAAATATATTACTGTACAAGCTATCCGTTCAAGGACATTACAACTAGCTGCAGTTGGACACCTCATGTGGAAATGAATATGCATAAACTTGTAAAATGGAATATAAATGATTGACAACTACCGGAGACTGCTCATCCTAACATATAAGCTTCCCCAGGTTTCAAACTAATTTTTAACTACAGCATCCTCTTATTTTCACGAGTTCGAAATGTGTAGCACGCGTGCCATTCACTTCCAAAAGGATGAATACATTGCATCTGGGGGCATGTATGCAATACATAGTCAAGGGGCAGCTAATGGGTTCTTATTTACGCATGCTTCTTTGACCATCTATGACTGTTTAGCAATCCCAGTAGACACCCATGGTGCATGCAAATCGGGACCATTCATTTTTTGCCTTAAAGCCAATGAAGTACTTAAGCTGCTTCAAATAGAAACAGGATGCTCCAAAATTGCACGCACAAATAATTCCATCAGCTTAAATCAAAACCAGCATCAGCATTTATGGCATATAACAATTTCTGTTCCATCTGCTCTTTGCTGTATCATAAAATAAATGTCAGTTATACTATAAAGGATTGCTACGGATGTACCCTAATCAGAAGCACCATATAAAAGATACTATTTTGAAATTGACACCACTCCAATTGTATAGTTATTTTGTTTTTAAGTTTTAAGATTGTATCCCATTGTTGTAATAATAATAGATATCACTGGAACAGGGAACACCTTCTGTATGGCGGAAATTTTAGAAGATTCATGCAAGTAGCTGATGTCGGTAGACGATCAAGAGCTTCTTCGGAAGCATTCCCACCCGCTCTAATTGGAAGGCAAGAATCCAAAAAAAAAAAGGATTGGATACTGAATTAAGTAAATGCTTCAACAAAGACATCATACAAAGATTTAGACAAACCTTTGTATGCAGAACAACGGCTCCAAATAATATTTAAACCCGAGTCCTCGTGAACATCCAGTCACAAAACCTGCACCGAATAGGACAAAGTAATCAGGTTGATTTAACTCCCACTGAACATGTAACCAAAAAGGAAAGTAACGAGGTTGGATTTAATTCCCACTGAACATTAGAATCAACATGAATAAAAAAACTTGGGAACAATACTCATTCTAGCTGATTTAGAAGTCATTGCCTACTATATGGCTACACAAGAGCAGATCAATGCAGAAATGTCTGCACAGCTATCTACAACAAGTAATATTCAGTTCATGTATACGCTGTCCATCAACATTCCGTATCGAGTGCTGCAAATTTAATACAACTTGAATACCTCGTTTTACTCAAGTGAGGGGTCCAAAGACCAACTACAACGTAGATATTTATAAGTCATTGTCATACATATTCGCTTTGCTCTCTCAGAGATGTCGAAGACCAGGATGTAGGATGAACATATTTAAGCGGAGAACTGTAGTTTTAACCTAAAGAGGACACAAGCTGGTTAAATGCACTAAAGATGATTTTAGCAGATTCTTCGCTTATGCCAAAAATTGTATAGTAAATATATGGATATCCATAAAGAAGAACAAAGGATACTAAAGAAGTTCATTTAATGCCAGGCCTACCACCATATTAGCAGTAACGGCAGTTGTTTAATCCTTGGAATGCTATTCAGTTAAAAGATCATTCATAAGATATGATGAGAAACAAAGAGAATCTCATAGAGGAAGACAAAGTTGTTCCTCACTTATTTCTTTTACTGTGAGATTGCTTAGGACTCTACAATGCTGGGATCTTACCAATAACCATCTTCCTTTTCTGTTTGAACGAAACCCCACTTGTTTGCAGGCATATTCTAGTATCCAGGAAACAGCGTATATTCAGTGCCGAAGAATAATAGTTTCCCTGCAGACTTAAGCCAAAGAGAGTGAGGAAAACAAAAGATCTAGAAACTACATGAATCTCTCACAGAGCTCAGAGAAACCCTAGCACTAATCACTTAAAGATTTGACTTAGTTTTGAATGATTAAATGCTTTTCAATCAGGAAAGGTGCTCAATGAGAATAAGTTGCTTGTTGTCAATTTTCCAGCATATGGTAGACACAGTAGAAATATTTCCTGACTATTTTTCAAAACCAATTGATTAAGCTTTTCACTGTTGACACAATTAAATCAGTTTTTCCTACTAAACACTTTTCCTCAAAAACTAAATAAATCAAACTTTCGTACCTGCGACTAACTATTCTATAGGACAATGGAGACAAGAAATTTTTTTACACTTCGGACAGTTTACTTGGGACCAAAACAAAACAAGAAAATCAGGGAGAACATTATAAGAGGGGAAAAAACAAAAGACCAAAGAACCTCAGATTTTCCCTTCCACTCCTTTCCAGCTAGCATGTTTAGCTATATTAATTAAGGATAGCTATATTAATTAAGGACGTTCCAAAGTTGACAACAATGGCGATACAACGCTGATCACAGAAGAACTAAACAAACCTTTTCACACTTCCAAGTTAAAGATCCATTGATTGAAAAACTTAAACACAATACTCATGTACCAAAGAACCACCAAAATACAGCAATTAAAACAAAACTTTTCAGACTCAGAGTCAGAAAAATTCATCAGATGAAGCAAAATGAAAGCACTTTAGTCAGAGTGAAAAGGAAATACCAAATCACTTCCCAAATTCATGTTCACCAGGTACGTATCAGAACATCATGTTTAGAGATGGTAGCAAAGATGCACAAACAGGCAATTCCAAGACTGGTTACTTGAATTACATCCCACGGGCCATTTAAACCAGAATAGCTTTAGCAGAACTGTAGCAGTTTCAATTACTGATCATGAATGAATAAGAAACATATGCAAGGGTAAACTTACTTCAGAAATTTTCTCTGATTTTCCAAAGAAAAGTTCTTAACAACCTCCCAAAACATATCAATAACATAGTGTTCCTGTGAGAAGTAATTTCAGTACAGTTATGCACAGTTAAAGGACGTATTCAAACTACTAGAAAATCAGAAAGCATTTATTTGATGAACAATAATGTAGCTCATTAACCTAAATGAGGTTACTTGTGCTTGGCTTAGATAATTAGAGTCTGTCTAATCTGGTGTACATGAGCCGGCTTAATACCATGACTACTATACCTATCAAAAATACCCATTACCTACTATAGTCGAGAAGACCTATAAATCCATGCTTTGACATTTCCTAGTGCATAAGAAAAGAATGATACGCATTAGATTTTTGCATCACTTTTTTGCAAGTGATCTATCACAGCTAATATATGGACTACTTGAGGAGATTTTGTCGCACCATCTTAAATTGGTGAGTTTCTAAGTTCCGACCATCATTTAGATTTTTGGTCATGAATCATGCCAATAATTGCAAGATCATATGGGGGCTTTATTATTGTGCTGTAGAATGTCCAAGATTGTTCCTTTCAGAATACCATACATGGGACACAGTTTTTTATCGCTCATATTGTGTATATGTTTAAGACATTAAGTGGATTTGATCATCCAAATGAGTTGGAAAAAACCATGGCTTTGGTTGCATTAGAACTGGAAAATTTTCCATTTCTGGTTTAGTTTGGGGAAGCAGGTGTTTCAAGTTGGTTCGAGTTTACTATGAAAGAAATAGTTCTTGGTTTGATTTTTTCTGGAAGGAAGCAGTGAGGGCGTAGCTTATAAACCTTCTTTGAGAAGCTATATAGATGAAATTCACAGATTAAAACCTGACTAAACATTTTTACTGGTTAATCTTACTTTTGAAGAATAGAGTTCACACACAGCATACATATATATATAATTCAGCCACCAGCCTTAAAAAAAAAAATCAGCCCAACTTAATTCCTTTTGAATATATATTCTTATTGCATAATTGAATAGACATATTTTGAATTATATATACATAAATATTCATATTACCAAAAAAACACCCGAATAAAAAAAGTGATAATTAATTTTGGGTAAAAGTGATAATTTTAAAATAAAGTACCTAATTAAAAATATTTTTAAGTTTTTTTAATTTTTTATTTTTTTAAATTCTATTATTTTAACTATATATAAATTACACTATTATTAACTTATTCCACCTTTCCGCTCCTCGCATAAAATTATACATAGATTTCTTCATAAGTTATGAGTAGCTTAATTATGTAGAATTACTAAACATAACCAAACACCGTATAAAATTAATACATAAATAACTTTTATACAACATTTGGAACCTACCAACCAAACATTGTATAAAATTAATACATGAATAACTTTTATCCTATTTGGAAACCAAACATGGTGTGTAATTAATACATGAATAACCAAGTTCATGTATTAGTTTGAGCCTTATCCAGTAAACCAAACGCCCCCATTTGATAACTTTGCTCACAACGCTTAGGACAGACGGGAAGAAAGAAAACGTGAAGAAAAGGAAAAGAAAGAGCAAGGGCCAAAGTGCAAATTGTTGAACTGAATACATTATGGATTCATGCTTGTTGATGTACAAAGACAAATAATACCAGCATATAACTTTACATTACTAATATTACATTTGATTTCTATTATGAAACTCTGCAGTCATTTTGGTGATAGCCTTAATATGGCAAGAATGATGATGATATAAAAGCACAGTTAAGAAGAACGCCATCAAGGTCACAAGCTAAGGAATTACAAGCCAAGATTCTTTAGGCTTCAATTGGAAATCAAGAAGATGCTTATCATAGAAGAAGAGCCCAAGAATGAGTCCAAGAATTGTCGAGAAGAATCGCTAAGTGCTACATATTTTATGGTTAAGTCCGCCCAAACGGAAGAAGATTGGGGCCCACATGGGGTTGAAAATCTCTGCTCAAAGGAAAACCCTGTAAATTCACTCAACTCAGAATAAAAGTCAATGTACAAGTGACTGCTAATTGTAAGTAACTTTTCCATATTTTATTAGGGATAAAAACTTGGATATTATTTTTATTTTCTTAGTTTCTAAGTTTTCTAGTTAGGTTCATTAATTTTTTTTCCATAAAAGTAGGGATTCAACTCATGCTACTTGGGATAGTTTTTCCCCATATACAGATAGACTTTGTTATTTCTCATGCTAAATATTATTATTATTAATTGAGAGTTTTTCTATTCTTACACCTTTGTGTGAAGGTACATGTGTAGGTAACTTGGGTTTATCTTACAACCTTACAAGAACAATTCTTTGAGAGGTAAGATTAATTCGTGAATTTGATATCTTTAGTTCTTATTCATAAACAAGATGAGTCTTGACCCATCGCAGGCGGCCTAACAATTGCTAAAATTTAATATAATCTTATTTTAAATTGCATGTTTGTAACTAATAAATCAACAGAAAACTTCATGAGATGGGCAATTAAAGTAATTATATACTAAAAAGGATAATATCAAATTAGGAATAAAAAGCTACGATGGCAAAATATGCACGTTGGCTGATGTCTAAGTTGTGAAAATAACTTTCTACCTCGAAAAATCATTCAATGTGGGTGTATTAGCCAAGAATTTGATTGAAGAAAAGAGTAATCATCATCTTTGATCTTCTCGCAATCGACCCTATAAGTTTTTAGAGTATTTTATTTTATTCTTTTGGGTACGTCTATGGCTATCAAACCCTACTCTTCCCTGTTAACGCGACTTATGGGTAGGAAATCAAACACCGTGACATTTTCATAACGCATAAAAATTACAATTTATACTTGCACTTTGACTCGACTTGAATGCTAACTCAAGATCTTAAAAATATATCTCATTTCTCTTTATCTTTTAACCAAGCTTGAGAAAAATATACAATGAAAATATTAGCTTCAATTAGAGACTTGAAACTACATTTTCATCAAAGCAATTATGAATGTGACAATTTTGGAAAGATTAAACTTCAAAAGATAGGAATTTAAGTTTTTGTTGTTACAAATGGATTACAATATAAAATTATATTTATAGGTATTTAATTATTCTTAAAAATAGATTAATCATAATAATTCTTAGTTAAGCACGATTGAGAATGATAAATAGGGATTACATTTGATAATAAATTGTCTCTTTTTATTTTTATAAAATCAAACAAATACTTATAACTTGTCTAAGTTGAAGGCATCTTTCAGGACTACATGTTAACTGGCATAAGAGCTCTTCGTCCAGTTAACCAAGTGATAATTTGCAAGACTTAGCTGTGAATCTAGGTTGTCAAGTACCAGCACTGCCTACTAAATACTTTGGTTTGCCACTGGGTGCAAAGAATAAAGAGCTGGAAACCTGGAATCAAGTGCTGAGAGAAAGCAGAGAAAACTGTCAAGATGGAAAAACCATTATTTATCCTTGAGGGTAGAGTGACACTTATGAAATCAGTAATCCCTTCCTACTTATATGATGAGTCTATTCCCTATACTCAAGGAGTATTGAAAGAAGTTAAACCAGCTGAGGAGAACTTTCTTGTGGCAGGGGAATAAAGAGAAACAAAGCTACAATTTGGTAAAATGGGATGTGGTTACACTAAGCAGAAGCCAAGGAAGCTTGGGGGTAAAGAACCTCAACTTACAGAACTGCAGTTTGTTACACAAGTGGTTATGGAGATTTTGCAATGAGGAAGGTACTGTATGGAAAAAATTTATCACACAAAAGTATGGATTTCAGAATCACTGGACCACCCAAGAAGTTGATGGAACTTTTGGCTGTTCAGTGTGGAAAACAATCAGAAGATTGTAGCCTCTTATCAATGAAAACCTGATCATCAAAGTTGGAAATGGTGCAAATAATGTAAGTTTCTGGAATGATCAATAGATAACAGAAGACAAGTTGAGAAACCTCTTCCCTAACCTGTACAGGTTAAGTTCATAGCAGGACTGCACTGTCTCACAGATATGGAGTCCTCAGGATGGGACTTGATTCCCCAGAAGGGCTGTTAATAATTGGGAGGTGGATAGAATAGCTAACTTGATCCAAGTGCTGAATGCATTCCTGGGCACCTCCACTGGTAATGAAAAACAGCTATGGAAACTACACAACAAGGGAGTATCACAATGAATCATGCCATTGGACAATGAATAATAATCTGTCACTGACAACAATATGGCCCTGGAAGCTAATTTGAAGGCAGGTGAAATTTCATGCTTTGTATGGTTGGTAACCAGAAGAGCCTGTTTAACACATGAGGTATTACAAAGAAGAGTGTGTACAGATTTGCTCAAGGTGTTATATGTGTGGACAAGAGGAAGAGATCAATGGCCATCTATTTCTAATCTGCTAAACAGCTGCAAATCTGTGGAACATGTTCTTGTGTATACTAGTGGTGAACTGGTGATGCCCAAACAGTCTGCTGAACTGTTAAATAGCTGGGAAGGAATTGGAAGAAGAAGAGCCAAAGAAGACTGGTGGAAGAGTGTCCCTGCATGCAACCGGTGGACTCTATGGATAAAGAAATGCAAGATGCTTTGAAGGCAAGAGTAGTGGTATCCAGAAGATCAAAATGAAGTGCCTGAGTCTTTTACTTTTTTGGTGTAAACAAGATATGGTGTGGGAAGTAGACTCTATAGTTGATTTCATAGGACAACTGTAAAGTTTTTGCTTTTGGCTTTGGAAATACCCACTGGGGTTGTAAGATCCTTAACTCATCACTTATAAATGATGAGTTTTTGTGTGTGAATATACAGTACCTTTGTCTCAAAAAAACTGTTTCTCCCTCCTATGGCGCGTGATGTAGAACATAAGAATAGTAAGGGAAGGGTGGAAGGGAAAGAATGCTTCTTCCTTCTTCTTCGTCACAAATAATGTCATACCATTTTATCATCATGTCAAATAAATACATTGTATCAAATAATTAAATAATATCAATAATATTCTTTTTGCACTATATTTGAAAATTTTACAAAAAGTATATTAAAATTATAAGTCTCATTTACATTAATAAATTTCATTGAGTTAGACAAACAAAAAAGTATTTCAATCTATCATTAAATTAATTTCGAATACACATAAATTCATATTGCAAACATTGCTTACTTGATGTGCTAAAACGTACCACATTATTCTCCTTTATAACATGATAAATCATGGAAAAAATATAGTTTTAATTCAAAAATCTTATGTACGATAAAATCAAAAGAAAAATTTAGTACAATAAGCAAAGGGTGTATTCAAAGGAATTTGCATGCATGATGAGATAATGTACTACCTCAAATAAAGAGAACCCCAAAAATATAACAAAATTAGTGTAATATAAGTTATAGTAATTCAATGAGGTAGCTAAAATTATGTTTTATATAACTCGTTTTAAATGACATTAATTAGTGACAAAATAATAAAAATTTGTATATAATTTCATAATCTATATGTATTCTAATTCTTTTCAACAAAAAAGTTATAGTCTTTAACTAATTTAGTAGATAATAAGTAACAAATAATACATGTTAAGGAGATAAGAGATGTTTTTTATTTATAAATATGTCATGTTAATTTTCACAATGAAATAACATAAAATTACAAAAGATAAATTTTAAGACGATTTATTAACAGCTGAAAATTACTCGTTGATCATCAAGAGCCAGATGAGACCGCTCCTCAAAGGTCTCTGACACTTGAATATTAAAATCTTGGTAGAGAGCGCCCTGCATGAACCTTAAGTGAGAAATTCAGATTAGTCGTGCTCCAATATAGGTACCATACATCGAATGAAAAACCAAATAAAAAATTACTCATGAAAAAAGTGAATGTATGTCATACATAATATTAGTATAAAAGAGTTGCACTGCTAAACTTCTTTATTTTATTACAATATGTAATTTATCTTATTTTAAAATTATAAATCTCTTTTTATGGGAAGTTACTTATAAATATCTTTAGACCTGATAGTAAAATCCTATGTATTTTATAGTGTATATTATTTAATTAACTTATTATATTATTTAAGAATATAAAAATAATATCCTAATATAATATGAACAAAAACCTGGTTAAATCAATCTTTGAGTTTTAACAAATCATACTTTAAAATTATCTTTAAACATATGAAACTTTATAATTTATAATTGTTTTCAAATAATGTGAATAAATGAATACCTGATCTTTTTGAAAGATTATTTTATTATTAAATTATTTTTGCAATAATTATGTAAAAAAATAATTAGTTCTATATTTTTGTAGACATAAACTTTCACCAATAAAAAGTTTGTGGTTGAAAAATGTGGGGTCCACATAAAATGTCACATCATTTTAAATACACTTGGCATTAATAAAAATGTATTTGATTGTTTTGTCATTAGAAATTTATTGTCAAACTTAAGGCAATAGCAAACAAAAAAATAATGATTGACTTTTCGAAAATGACTATAATGCCCTTGGTCGTCCTCCTCTTCACATTTCTATATAATTAATAATTAAAGAAGGTAATTAGTCAGAGAGCCTCGTTTTGGATTGACTTATTTTGGGCGTTTAAGCTAAAATAATTTTTAAACACTTTTGTAGTGTTTGATAAGTTTAAAAGTGCTTTTAAGCATCTTTGTTTTATAAGTCAAAATCATAAGTTAGAAATCCTAAATTATGACTTTTAGCTTATATATCATAAAAGCCATAAGCCAAACTAAACATGCTCCTATACTAGTTATTGTCTCTAATTTCTTCGAATTAGAGTTCAAGATAACCTTTGGTCTAAGTTCTTGAATCGACTCTATTAGTATCATAATTAACCCTAATTTGCTAATTTTGAATACTAAGATCAATTGTATTCTTAGCTCTTCATCTTGAAATTTGGGGATTTTACTCCCCAAATTTCGTCTATCTTTAATTTCTTGTCTTTAATCTTTCGTATTTTTGCTTCCGCATAATTTTCTTTGCTTTATTCAAGCAACCCGATTCTTATCAAGTAGTATGAGAAACAATTTTTATTTGACGTGTTACATTCTTTGATAATCTGAAGTCTTTAACCCCAAAAAAATGAATTTTTTCCCCGTTGTAGCAACTTAAAACGTAAGCTAAGCATAGGAAAAAAATTGCAAAGAGAAAACGAGATAAAATTCAATTGCTTAGGAATTAAGGTATCTTCAAGAAACTTCAATTGTTTGAATCTTGATATCCATCACAAAGAGGAAAATCAAGAAGAGGGGAAATTTGGAAGAAATATATATATATTCTTTGCTACACAAATTGGTCTCTTCTTGTCTCATCAAACCCACCTGCCCTGGGTACGGTAAATTTTTTTTCTACATCTTACTTCTAAAAAGTTGTTACTAGTGGTTTTAAAAATAAATCCAAAAGGATCCAGCCAAAGGTAGTAATTTTAGTGGAAAAAGGCAAGAGAGTGAGATCAATAGAGGGAAAAAGCCAAATTGAGAGATATTTGTTTCTTTTAAATTTATTTTTATAGATGTTTCTAATAAAAGAAAGGATATCGAACCTGAGTCTCAAAACAACAACATAGTAGATGTTCAAACTGATTACTACGCGACTTGATGCATTAGAGGTCGCCCGAATCCACCTAATCCTAAGTGAACACACTGACAGATGAGGAGATCAACACTACATTCCTCAGGTTTCGAGACAAGCTATTCGAGATCCTCAAGCATCAAGAAGAGGACTGGGGTTTGGAGACTATGAGGACGAATTTGAGGAAGCTTACGAAAGGAGAAACAGAAGAAGGGCACCAAGAACTAGTACGAGGATGAAAATTTAGTAGCATTAAGATGAAGATCCCTATTTTCAAAAGGACAAGAGACCTTACTCTGTACCTTGATTGGGAGAGGAAGATGGACGCCACCTTGATTGTCACAATTATTTTGAAGATAAGAAGGTTAAACTTGTTGTGGTTGAATTTTCTGACTATGCTGCTAGTTGGTGGACGAAATTTAGCAAAGACATACTAAACAATGGAAAACTGCCCATTACGACGTGGGACGAAATGAAAAGGGTTATGAGGAAGTGTTTTGTGCCATCACACTTCCAAACAGATCTGCAACAACGCCTTCAAACTCTTATGAAAGGTTCTATGTCTCATGAATAATTATTTTAAGGCTATGGATATGGCTATGATCCAAGCAAATTGTAATGAGGAAGCCACTATGGCTAGATTTCTTAATGGTTTAAAGGATAGAAATAATCGAAGTGTAGTAGAATTGCAACAATATGTGAATTTAGACAAGTAGCAGAGTTGGCTGTAAAAATAGAAAAACAAAAGAGAGAAGCAACAAGTTAGCTCATGGAACTAGTAGGCTGTGCACACCAAAGTTTGGGGACGAACGAAGGAGTCAATCTACTACAACTCCAAGAAAGCCAGGGCCAACATATTAGGAGAAAACTACGCCTAAATCACAAGATGATAAGGGCAAAGGTAAATGGGAGGCCAAAGATCGAGGTAAAACTTGTAACGCAAGAACTTCTACTCCTTCTACACCTTCTAGCGCTATACAACGTCACAGGTGTCAAGGGAGGGGACATAAGGCGTTTTAATGTCCGAACAGAAACGTTGTCTTACTTAAAGATAATGGGGAACATGAGAGTGAGGAAAGTGAGGGAGAAGAAGAAGAGGAGGAGGAGGGTGTTGGGAGTGAGGACGAGAGAGACATGGCTCCTCATAATGAGGGAACATTTTTGGGGGGAGTTAAGCGTCTTATGAATATTAATATGGGAGAGCTTGAAGAGGACCAAAGAGAAAATATTTTTCATACACGATGTGCAATAAAGGGTAGAATTTGCTCTATGATTATTGACAATGGTAGTTGTGCTAATGTGGTAAGCACATATGCTGTAGAAAAATTGGGGATTCCATGCGTGAAACGTAAGGCCAATTACAAGCTCCAGTGGTTAAATGAATGTGGAGAGCTCAAGGTGAGTAAACAACGCATGATTTCCTTTTCTATTGGGGAATATTATGATGAAGTTCTCTATGATATTGTGCCAATACAAGTTTGTCATATTTTGTTGGGCTGACCCTGGCAATATGATAGATATACCTTCCATGATAGGAGGAGAAATAAGTACTCTCTTGAACATAAGGGGAAGAAGTACATTCTTGCACCCTTAACTCCGTCCCAAGTTTATGAAGACCAACAATGAATGAAAGAAACAATGGTGAAACATGGGGAGGGATCAAAAAAAGAGAGTGAAAAAAAGAGAGAGGAAAAAAATCAAGTGAGGCGTGAGGTGAGAGAGGGCAACGATGAGAGAAAAGAAAAGGCGGGAAAGAGTGATAAAAAAGAAAGAATTGGTGAGAGGAAAGAGGTTAAGGGTGAAAAAATAGTGAGTCTTGCAAAAGCCAAAAAGTACTAACGAATTAACTCCTTATAGGTGAGGGGCTGGCCATTGTCTTCTTACTTATAGGGAAGTTATGATTAATACTAACGAATTAACTCCTTCATTGCCTAGTGTTGTCTCAAAAGTTTTGCAGGATTTTGGCGATGTCTTTCCTAAAGATATCCCTAAGGGGTTACCTCCTTTGAGAGGAATAGAACATCAAATTGACTTTGTGCCTGGATCTCAACTTCCGAATAGGCCCGCTTATAGAAGTAATCCCGATGAAACAAGGGAACTACAAAGACAAGTAGAGGAGTTACTTGAAAAGGGATTTGTGAGAGAAAGTAGGAGCCCATGCTCTGTTCCCGTGCTCTTGGTACCAAAAAATGATAGAACTTAGAGGATGTGTGTGGATTGACGTGTCATCAACAAAATAACGGTAAAGTATCGCCTTCCTATTCCCCGTCTAGATGATATGCTTTGACCAATTGCATGGCTCTTAAATATTTTCTAAAATTAATTTAAAAAGTGGATACCACCAAATTCAAATGAATTCTAGAGATGAGTGGAAAACTGCTTTCAAAACTAAGTATTGTTTGTACGAGTGGTTAGTGATGCCGTTTGGCTTAACTAATGCACCTAGTACTTTCATGAGGCTAATAAACCATATCTTTAAAGATTTTCATGGAAAACTTGTTGTGGTCTATTTTGTTGATATTATGATATTTTCTACCTCTCCTGAACAACATGTGGAACACTTGAGGTTAGTTTTTGATGTGCTTAGGGAGCAACAATTGTATGTAAATCTTTCAAAGCGCACGTTTTGTGTTGATAAAGTAATCTTTCTTGGTTTTGTTGTTAGCTCTAATGGTGTCGAGGTTGATGAATATAAAATTAAAGCAATAAAAGAGTGGCCTACACCTAAGAGTGTGACGGAAGTTAGAAATTTTCATGGACTTGCTAGCTTCTATATGAGATTCGTGAGGGATTTTAGTACAATTGCTACACCATTAACTGAAGTGATTAAAAAGGATAAGGTGTTTAATTGGGGAAAAGAACAAGAGAATGCCTTTAATGTCTTGAAAGATAAGTTGTGATCTGCTCCTTTGTTACAATTACCTGATTTTTCTAAATCCTTTGAAATTGAATGTGATGCTAGTGGAAAAGATACTGGGGCTATTTTAATGCAAGATTCTAAGCCTATTGTATATTTTAGTGAAAACTTGAGTGGAGCTACATTGAATTATTCCACTTATGATCGTGAGTTATATGCCTTGGTAAGGGCTTTGGCTACTTGGCAACATAACTTGTGGCCTCGTGAGTTTGTGATAAAAACTTACCATGAGTCCTTGCGGTACTTAAGCTAAGCTAAATCGAGTAAGCGACATGCCAAGGGAAGGAGTGCATTGAGTCGTTTCCTTATGTAATTTCGTACAAACAAGGTAAAGACAACATAGTGGCTGATGCATTATCCCGAAGATACATTCTTGTCTCTAACTTACTTCTAAGCTAATGGAATTTGATCACATTTAAAATTTGCATGCTGATGATTCAGATTTTGAAGTTGCTTATGCCACATGTCTTACGAGACCCTTTGAGAAGATCACCTTGCGTGATGGATTCCTTTTCAAGAAAAATAAATTGTGTGCGCCCATATGTTCATTACGTGAATTTTTTGTGAGAGAGGCACATTGTGGGGGTCTATGGGACACTTTGGAGTGCCAAAAACCTTAGATATACTTGCAAAAAATTTCTTTTGGTTTGGCATGTGCAAAGATGTAGAAAATTTTTCTGCACAATGTTTAGAATGTAAACAAGCTAAGTCTAGGATTTTACCACATGGGTTATACACACCTTTATCAGTCCCAATTTCACCTAGGATAGATAGATATCTCTATGGATTTTGTCTTAGGTTTGCCAAAAACAAAGTATGGTACGGATAGTATCTTTGTTGTGGTGGATAGATTCTCTAGGATGGCAGTAAGGATAGTATCTTTTTTGTGGTGGATAGATTCTCTAGGATGGCTCGTTTCATTCCATGCTTGAAAACTTATGATGCTTCTCATGTGGCTGATTTGTTTGTTAAAGAGGTTGTTAAATTACATTGCATTCCTAGAACTATTGTTAGTGATAGGGATGTTAAATTTTTGAGTCACTTTTGGCGTGTTCTTTGGGGAAGGTTAGGGACCAAATTGTTGTTTTCTACTTCTTGTCACCCACAAGCTGATGGCAAACAGAGGTGGTAAATAGAACTTTAGGTAACATGTTGACGGCTGCTTTGGAAGGAAAATTAACTTCTTGGGAGGATCACATGCCTTTGGTGGAATTTGCTTATAATAGAACTATTCATTCTTCTACTGGGTCCTCTCCTTTTGAAATTGTTTATGGGTTTAATCGCCTTACCCCTCTTGATTTAGTGTCATTGCCTACTAATGATATTGCTAGTCTTGATGGAAAGAATAAAGCTAAGATGATGAGAAAGATACATAAGCGAACTAAACTGGCCATTGAAAGGAGGAATGAGCAAGTTGCTTTGAGGAGAAATAAAGGGTGAAAACAAGTCGTCTTTGAACCTGAGGACTTAGTTTGGGTTCACATGAGGAAAGAAAGATTTCCTTGCAAAAGAAAGCCTAAATTGCATCCTAGAGGCGATGGGCCCTTCAAAGTTCTCGAGCGAATTGTAGACAATGCTTACAAGTTGGATCTGCCTGGTGAGTATCAAGTGCTACTTTCAACGTTTCTGACTTGTCCTTGTTTGATGTAGGGTCAAATTCGAGGATGAATTCTTTCCAAGAAGCGGGAGATGATAGCTCCATGGGCAAGAATGTTGATGATATAGAAGCCCTAAGAAGAACATCGTTAAGGTCACAAGCTAAGGAGTTACAAGCCAAGATTGTTAGGCTTCAATTGGAAATCACGAAGATGTTTATCATGGAAGAAGAGCCCAAGAACGAGTCCAAGAATTGTCGAGAAGAATGGGCTAAGTGCTATACATATTTTATAGTTCAAGTCCGAGCCCAAACGGGAGAAGATTGGGGCCCACATGGAGTTGAGGACTCTGCTCAAAGGAAAACTTAAATACTCATCCAACTTGGGTGGAATAAAAGTCATGTACAAGTGACTACATTTTTGGCAACTTTTCCATATTTTATTGCGATAGAAATTTAGGTATATTTTTATGTTTTCCTCGTTTAAAGTTTCCTAGTTAGGTTCATTTATTATTGTTTCTATAAAAGTAGGATTTGAATCCCATGCTACTTAAGATAGTTTTTCCCTATATATAGGGATGGATTTGTTATTTTCTTCAAACAACATTATTATTAATTGAGAGTTTCGCTTCTTTACACCTTTGTGTGTGGCTATTCGGGGTTTATCTTACAATCTTATAAGATTGATTCTTTAAGAGATAAAATTAATTTGTAACTTGATATCTTTGGTTCTTATTCGTAAATTAAAGAAGGTAATTAGTCTTATACTAATTATTGTCTCTAATTTCTTTGAATTAGGCCTAGATCACCTTTTGGTCTATGTTTTTGAATTTACTCTATTAGTATCATAATTAGCCCTAATCCGATAATTTTGAATACCAAGATCTATTAGGGTTCCTAGCACTTCCTCTTGAAATTTGGGGACTTTACTCCCAAATTTCATCTATCTTTAATTTCTTGTCTTTAATCTTCGTATTTTCGCTTCCGCATAATTTTTTTGTTTATTCAAGCAACCCGGTTCTTATCAATTTGCCTTCCTAATACAGCATAGAGTTTCAGCTATAAAACTCAGAATAACTAATATCTTCTTAACTTATAGGAATCTTTCTATGATTTTATATGGGATAGAAGATGAAATAAGGTATAATGAATGGGGTCAACTTTTAGACATATA